>MCJB01035163.1:40169-68964 GCA_002018475.1 Nicotiana obtusifolia | reverse complement strand
GGGGGGGGGGGGGGGAGTTGGACGTCATGACCATAGACAAGGGGTTTAGATCTGATTATAAACCATTTAGGGGGTCTGATTCTGGAAAATATGCTTGTCTTTTGTGCTAGAATTACTTAGGTAATAGATTCCATGCTGGATTATATATGCAGTCAAAATCAACTTCTAGTCAATTAGTTGATGTTCCGTAATGAAAAGGGATTAAGCTTGTCATCCACTAGGATTAGCTGCTCTCGCTTATGAGCTATTGTGGATATTCTATCGAATACGGAGGAAAAACAGTTTTTCCTCGAGTCACTGGTAAATGCAATATGTTGTGCTTATGCAAAAGTGCAACTGACCTATCTTCCTAATATAATTTATTAATTCCTGGCTAATCATCTATTTTTATGCTTTAAATATTATACCTGGTTGGTTTCTATAAAGCACGGGAGGTTTAACAGCATATTAAGTATTTTGAAGGCTTAATATAAGCAATTTCTGTAATTATGACTATATAATTTTATCAGGTCTAAACTTTACTCAGTTAATCTGTCTGCATGGAGGAATTGTTAGCACTATTGCACTAGCAGCATTATGTAATATTAGAAGGTCTGGTTTTTTCATTTCTACCAGAGTAATGTGTAATTATCAACAGATGGGCTCTATCACGCCCTTTATCACTCAAGGAGTTTGAGAAATTGAAGAAAAAGCAGATGAAACCAGAGTTTTTGGATATGGTTCCTTGGTATTCAGGGTATGCTCTTTACTTGCATCTCTTTCTTACCCATTCTTCTAGTAAGTCCATTAAACTTCCTCATATAACATCATTGTTAACCGGAATTACAGGACATCTGCTGATTTATTCAAGACAGTGTTTGACCTCCTGGTCTCGGTAACTGTATTTGTTGGGCGTTTTGATATGCGCATGATGCAGGTACATTATGATGCTCTAACTTCCTGCTAAAACATTCAGCTTTCAGTGCGAGATGTCTCCTTGTAATACTATTTTTAAGACACTTGAATGTGTTGTAAGAACCTCGAGTTGTCAAAGGATCAAGGATATGTGTTTCCTCCTACTTTTAGCAAAGCATTTTCTTACGTCCACATAGAATGATAAGTATAGGGAGAGTTTAAAATGGATTTTATATTTTCCTATAATAAAATATGCAGGGAGAAGTGTAGATAATTATTCCCTGATTTTAATGATTGTATAAGAGGATATAAGTAGGTTCACCTTAACGTCCTCATCTTTCCCATTCTCAGGCTGCTATAAGCAGGGTTGAAGATGGAGCGAAGCAGGAGGATCTTTTGTATGATCAGTTTAGTGAAAAGGATGGTATCTGGTTTGATTTCATGGCTGATACTGGTGATGGCGGAAACTCTTCCTACACTGTGGCACGCCTTCTTGCTCAACCTTCAATCCAGGTCCAAAATGATGGTTCCATGCTTACACTGCCCCGTGGACGCTTGCTTCTTATTGGGGGTGACCTTGCGTAAGCTCCAATTTTTCTTTATAACATTAGTGGTTTGTGCACTCTACATGAGCAACTGCATGTAATTTGTTCACAATTTGGCTCATAATATCATCACCTTTTGAGTTGAAGCAGACTTATTACCAACAGTGACTATGCTTAATTCCCATATCATTTGGCTGGATATAATGTGTCCTGTCTTAGATATCTTTTTAATATCTAGGATTAAAATCTCGTGCATTTTTGTGGTTTCGACATATTCTTCTTCAACTAATACTTTCCGGAGTGTCTAGTACTAAAATCTCGTGCATTTCTGTGGTTTCGACATATTCTTCTTCAGCTATTACTTTCTGGAGTGACTTCTGTTATTCACTTATTCTGTCCATTTACCAAGTTGCTGAAAGAACTTTCAACAATGAAGCTATTCAGACATGAAAAATAATTGCTGAAGCTGGTGATTTGAGCTTTTAATGTGAACTTGTTGATCCACCTAATATTAGCATATGTATGTATGTGTATATATGTGTGTGTGTGTGTGTGTGTGTGTGTGTGTCGATATGGTTATGCTTTCTTGTGTATCCTTGCGCTGATGGCCGCCTTGGGAGAATTTTGCTAAAATGTAGATATCATTTTCTATCTTGTGTGGTTGTTGTCTCTTGTCAGGTTGATGACTTCTGTGGTAATGATAAGGTGCTCTGTGTCTTTGATGATGTTATACAAGGCAAGGATTATTACATGCTTACTAATTGCCAGTCAAAGTAATTGAGTCAGTTCATTTCTTAACTTTAACCACAATATAAGAATATACACTTTTGCATGTGCAACAAATACATTATTTACCTAGAATGGATTAACAGAGAGAGCGACCTTTTGACTGTATTGAGTGATTTAGGGTGAAAAGGAATTTCTTTTCTCTGCATTGAATGCATAGATGTGCTGTCTAATCATGCTTCGGGTGTATTACCAAACAGGACTTTTCTCTTTTTAACATCAGTTCTTCTGCAGAGATATATTTGGTTCCTCAAATTTCAGAGCTTAGAACTTGGGAGTATAATAATTTTCTAATGTTAGATGATACACTTTTTTGGGCTTTCCTGTAGGTATCCAAACCCATCAGCTTTTACATATGAGAAGCGCCTTTTTCGTCCCTTTGAATATGCTCTTCAGCCTCCAATCTGGTATAGGGAAAACCATATTGCCGTTAACAAGCCCGAATTACCTTCCGGTGTGACTGAACTCAGGCAATATGATGGACCTCAGTGTTTTGTCATCCCTGGAAATCATGGTTAGTGAAGTTTCTAGGCCTCTGGGCTTATACTTCTGTCTTTATAGGAGAGTTGTAGAGATCTCTTCATGTTCTATTTAAGTTTCAGTCGAGCAGTGTAGCTAATGTAGGGTTTTATTTCTTGTCTTAGTCAGTCCTTTTTGTGAACTTTTGTAGACTGGTTTGATGGACTTCAGACTTTCATGAGGTACATTTGTCATAAGAGCTGGTTGGGTGGGTGGTTTATGCCTCAAAAGAAAAGCTATTTTGCCTTGCAGCTTCCGAAAAGGTGGTGGATATTTGGTCTTGATCTTGCTCTCCATTCTGATATTGATGTATACCAGTTCAAGTTCTTCTCAGAATTAGTAAGGGACAAGGTATCTTATTTTTTACTTTCTAGCGGTAGTTGTCGTGTTGCATTTTCTGAGTCATGTATGTCTCTGGATATGCCAAAATTTGTCCTACTTGTTCAATGCAGTTCTACTTAACTGGACGTAACATTTTTGTGCAATATTGACTGTTAATTGTTGCAAAACATCCTGGACCACTAGGTTAAAATGGTAGATGATAATGATTTTAAAAAAGTTCTTATGGTAGATAATGGTTTTCACATTGCTAAAATGAACAATGGTAGATGGTAATTACTCACATATATAAGTCAGCAGTTATACTGGTTATAGTTCTGCTTTATACTTGGTTACTCCTGTTGGGCGGCAAGCTATGTAGGGTTTAACCAATCGATAGATAGTTTTGAAATTCCATTAGACAGCTTTCTTCTCCTTTTCCAGTAAAAATTTAAGAATTGTATAAGGTGATTGTTTCTCAGTTTAATAGCCTGTTTGGCCAAGCTTCTTTTGAGGCAAAATTGCTTTTTTTTTTGTCAAAAATGCTTTTTTTCTAAAATTAAGGTGTTTGGCCAAGCTTTTGAAAGGAAATAAAGTGCTTTTGAGGAGAAGCAGAAAAAAGTAGCTTCTCCCCCAAAAGCACTTTTTGAAAAGCACTTTGGAGAAAAATACACTTAGAAGCAGTTTTCTAAAGCTTGGCCAAACACTAATTGCTGCTCAGAAGTGCTTTTCAACTTAATAAGCCAAATACAAACTGCTTCTCACCAAAAGTACTTTTGAGAAAAAGCACTTCTCAAAATAAGCTGATTTTTGCAGCTTGGCTAAACGGGCTATAAGTCTTGTTATGTCATATGTGTATGTCATGGAAGTTTTCCTTAGCTTTCACATTGAGTGATGACTGGCAAAAGTGATCAATTTCTTGTGCAAGTTTTTTGGAATGTAAATTTGTTGAAGATTGACTAAATCTCTAACTCTTTCATGCTATCTTCCTCACATCTTGCCTAGGCTGAATTCCCCTGGCATTTGCATTATGTTTGTTGGAGGAAAAAGTGGAGGACTGGAGGTGGTAAAAGTGGAAGTTGAAATGGAGGACATTTGCACAATCTGTTACCTTGTTTAGTTAAATATAAGGTAGATGTGACTATATGAGTAAGATCTAGCTTCTTATGGTACTGAAAAAGCTAGGACTTAAATAGGAAGAAGCAAAAGTGGAACAATTTGATACCTTTCCATATAAGCATGTCATTCTTGTACTTTTTGGTGGATGTTAGGAAGTAGAAATGGAAAATGATATTGGCGTCCTTAAATGACATTGAGTAATGCGAGATTGGTAAACCACTATTCTCTTTTACCTGTCCTTCTACCTTTTAATGAATATGGAGGTGAAGCTAGTTTATTGCTCTTGTATGCGAATATCCTAAGTTCAGTTGCTACAAAAGGACCAGCCTGTCTGAAGGGGATATTTTTAGCCAGACTTGTTCCCACGGAAAAGTGTGATTTTGGTGTGAAAAAGTTAGAGTAGATACCTTCGTGCAGTTGTTATGGTATCTTATAAGTGGCATATGTATAAGGATTTGGATTCATCACTCTCAACAAAGTTGAGCCAAAAAAATAAAGTAGTAGTAGTTTGATGAATGCAACCTTAGTAGGACAGGATCTGCTTAATAGAAGCAAAACGTAGATGCTAAGTGTTAATTTGAAAGAGTTGTTATTCGTTAGTGGGACATGGAAATCATGAGAGAAGTTTAAATTGTCTTTATCAGCTTTTACTATGTTATTGTGGTGAGTGGATTTAGAATTGCTGTAATATACTCTCAAATTTTTAGACTTCCAATGAGACTATGTGGTAATGCATGTAATATACAAGTTAGGCTGGAAGGTTTCAGATATTGACCATATGGATCCACCTCCAACTTTTCGGAAGCCTGTCCTCCTGAAGGATATTCCTCCTGGTAAATTGTATTTGCTGATAAGAAGTAAAAATAGCGGTTGCTGGGGTGTCAGATGGTAGACTGTGAGTTGATTGATGTTATGGTTTTTCTGTTAATAAGACTTTGACTCTATTAACTTGGTATTTTCAGTTCCAACTTTACTTATGTTTTTTCTGTTTTTTTAAAATTCAAGTTTCTAGTTAAACATAGAAAAGATCGTGGGGATTTTACAGTGAATTAATGATCCATAGATTTGATTTGAAATCCCGTGAATTGAAAGGTTTAACCCTTGATTAACAATTTCAGGTTGGTGAGAATGATTCTGTGATCATTATGACTCATGAACCTAGTTGGCTTCTCGATTGGTACTTTAATCAGGTTACTGGAAAGAATGTCTCTCACTTGATACGCGACTATTTAAAAGGGAGATGTAGACTTCGAATTGCTGGGGATGTGCATCATTATTTGCGCCATAAATATGTTCCATCGGATAAACCAGCTTATGTCCAATATTTACTTGTTAATGGTTGCGGGGGTGCTTTTTTGCATCCGACACATGTCTTCAGAAATTTCAACAATTTATATGGAACATCCTATGAGAGCAAAGCTTCTTACCCATCTTTTGAAGATTCAAGCAGGGTATGGAATCAATCTCCTTTATGTTATATAGACTGATTATTTGGTGCTTAAATGAGGTCTGTGATATGCTTCGTAATCAAAATGAGGCTTTAATATGCTTACAAATATCTGCAGATTGCTTTGGGAAACATATTGAAATTTAGGAAGAAAAATTGGCAATTTGATTTTATTGGTGGCATCATATACTTCGCATTGGCCTTTTCTATGTTCCCGCAGGTAACTTTCTGTTTGACTTTGAATGTATTTCTTATTAGGGTTAATTGGATCCCCTTGATACCCCATTTAGGGCGGCTTGATAAACTTAGTAATCTGACAGCTTCAGTTGAAGGTTGTATTGTATTTTCTAAATAATTCATATATCTCTTTTTTTGGGGTAATGCAAATGTTGTGTTGCATTATTTATCATTATCATTGAAAAATCAGTTGTTTTCTTCTATATATAAAAAACTAAATTATAAAAATTATAAAGCTTTAATGTATTAGACACTTATTTTCATACAGTTCTGTGTAAATTTACAATACATTATTTTAAAACATTTACTAAATTAGCCATTTGAGTGTACAGAGTCATTGTTAGCTGAACATTTTGACTATTGAACAAGAACTTCTGGTTTTTTTAATTAATATTTTCAGGTGTGAGATATAATTTTAAGGGTTGATGATTTTCAGTTGTATTTATTGTTTTCACTTAAAAAAAACATTGTAAGTGCCATTTGATGTATCAAGTGATCTTCTATTCTGTTGTCAAGCACATCAAACGTGTGATCATATAATACATTCAGTTTGGACATGTTCAAGTTACACATTCTGTTAAATGTTGGATTGAATTATTGAACAGACTCTTTGATTGAGACTTCACATTTCAAGTCTGATTGAAAGTGTCATGGAATCTTTAACTTTCCAACTAAGGTAGAAGTCTAGTGCCTGGATAGATATGACTGATCATTCTCCATTTGCTTCTAGTGTCAGCTAGATCACATTTTCAAGGATGATACATTTTCGGGTCACTTGAGAACCTTCTTCAGCACAGTGTGGGATACATTTATGTATATGTTCGGAAGCTCATATGTCTCCTTGACTGGCGCAATGCTACTATTAATAATAGCAATAGCCTTTGTGCCATCCAAGGTGTCATGGAAAAAGAAAGTAGTAATTGGGATTCTTCATGTTTCTGCCCACCTGGCCGCAGCTGTGATTCTTATGCTCTTGCTGGAATTAGGCATTGAGACATGTATTCGGCATAAGCTACTTGCAACTTCCGGTAAGATTTTGCATTGTCTTCTATTGTGTGATTGTGTCTCTCAAACTAATTTACTTTTATTAGTATGTTCTTCATTCAGTTTTCTTTCTTTCCTTTAACTTCCAGTGATAGTTCTGAACTTAAAGTACAATATTAAATTTACATGAAATGCACCTATTGGGTTTAAATAACTATTCTCACCTAATTCTCTTAGAGGTCATCTGGTTTGTGGACAAGTTGTACTGGGATAATAATGTGGGGTGTTATAAAACAGGGATTAAATAATGACGGAATTATTTGTTGGATATACTTCTATTGCTAGACTTTTGGTTCATTCGATTAAAAAGGGGATGTACAGCGTAGAATACAAAGATATATTTGGTTTTACACTAGATAAACCTTTATTTTCAATTTTAACCTTGAAAAAAAAGGGCAGCCCGGTGCACTAAGCTCCCGCTATGCGCGGGGTCCGGGAAAGGGCCGGACCACAAGGGTCTCTTGGCTTCCTTGAAGACTTTGGAGAAAGAACTCTGGAGAAGAGCATCTTTGTCATTTTGTTTTTTTAATCCCGGAATCCAGGGATTCTTATCCACATCGAGTGTGGTATAAAATAACACCACAATTGTGGTATAAATAATCCTGGGATTGCTTGTACCCGAATAAAAATTTTCAACCAAACGTGGGATAAAATAATCCCACATTTTATCCTAGGACTATTATCTCGTATCTTTGTAATCAAACAACCCCTTAAGTAATAAGAACTGCTCTTACACCCTTTATGACTTTGTCAATTATGATCCATCTTTCCGGCTCAGGGCATACCATGAGCTGAGGCTGAGAATTTTTGTCATTTTAGAATGATATAGGATCTTGAATCCATCCACCCTTTGACTGAGATTACCTAACTTAGCCCTAATTTCCTGTTTCATTTTTTTTTTGCACTTATGTGATATGTCCTTTGGTAACTACTTATTTTTGTAATTCAGGGTATCATACTTTATATGAATGGTACCGATATGTGGAGAGCGAGCATTTTCCAGACCCGACGGGCCTTAGGACACGTATAGAACAATGGACATTTGGCCTTTACCCGGCATGTATTAAATATCTCATGTCTGCTTTTGATGTTCCTGAGGTAAGAATATGCCCCATGAGAGTATTGCTTTACGATGACTCAATTGCTTAGTTATGTAATATCTGTGTTTTATCTGATGCATGTTTTAAGGTAATGGCAGTCACCAGGAATACTATCTGCAAGAATGGAATGGATTTCCTATCTCGAGGGGGTGCTGTAATTTATTATTCATCCGTCTTCCTTTATTTTTGGGTCTTTTCAACACCCGTGGTTTCTTTGGTTTTCGGAAGCTACCTGTACGTTTGCATTAATTGGCTTCATATACATTTCGACGAAGCCTTTTCATCACTCCGTATTGCTAACTACAAGGCATTTACACGGTTTCATATCAACAACAAAGGCGATCTTGAAGTTTTTACTCTTGCAGTTGATAAGGTATTTTGCCACTTTTCTGTATAAGGAGGATAATAAAGGTCAAGATCTCGCTGTCACTGCTTTACTTTGTTGTAGGAATTTATGGCTGTTAAACATTTAGAATTCACTTTCCTTTTGGTAGTAGTTTCGGTGACTTCATGATGAACTGTTTCTGCAATGTGGCTGCGAACTGCCCGGTTCATGGAATATTCCAAAGAGTTACTACCTTTTATCTGACCCCTCAGGATCCCTGAATTATTCAGGAAAGAAAGAATACATTCCCAGAATTGAACTCGAGCTGTTTACACTTGGTGATTCATCTAATATCTGTCAATTTGTAGGTTCCGAAAGAGTGGAAACTGGATCCTAATTGGGACGGAGAGCCAAAACAGCCGCAGGAGCCAAGTTACCTTCGGAAGTTCCCAAGCAAATGGAGAGCAGCTTCCCTTAATCAAGATCCTGTAAATACTGTGCGGATTATTGACCAATTTGTGATTGAACAGACTGAAAAACATGATTCAGAATTAACGAACGGGACAGTCAATCAATGACTCATTGATTACCAACTCATCTAGGGCTCATTCTGTACATATAATGTAGGCTTTGTTTAGATGGTAATTCATTTCAGAAGCTCTCTGGATAGAAACAGAATTTGTAAAGAGCTCTGACAAAGATTGATTGAAATCTTAGTTGAGAAATCTTATCTTTGCTTTGTCATTAGGCACTTAAAATATATACAGTACTGTATATTAGGCGAATTGGACTACTGTCTCATTTCATCTGTAGAAATCTATTAGTTGCTTCTGGCTGCTTGGAGATAAGAACCCAGCAGTGCATGAGTTAATTGGAACATTCTCATGAAAATGAAACAGTATTTTGTCCAACTCTCTTTTGAGATTAGAAGCTAAGTTTGATTATGTTGTGCATCAATTGCAAGATAGCTTTGGGAAAGAAGAATCTGAGTCTTGAGCCTTGGGAATGAAGAACCTTTTGGTAGTTAGAACGCACTTCAGCCCTTTTGTGGGCTTACTCGGTGCAAATCCAGATTAGGTCGGGCTAGTACCATATTAAACTTGACCAACAAAAAAAAAATTCCATGAGACATGATGCATTAAGAAAGAACTTCGTTTAATCTGGGAATCGTCTTCTTAACTTACTGGGTAATCTCAACCAGGATTCAAGCTATGCAGAAGAAGTTAGCATCTTGAACAAATTAAATCTTATTGAACCAAAGTAGTATCTTACTTGTTTGCTCAATGTAAAGAAATAAATTCATATCAAAAGCCATGCATTTTGGTGACCATTCATAAAAATAAAATTTAAAAGTTCAAAGGAAAGAGAGAAATAATTCCATACTGATTGTTGGAGATTCTTGAGATCTTCTTACCTCGTTTAACTTTCAAGACATTTCATATATCATGTATTGAATAACAAACAAAAATGTCCCACAAGCAATGCGACGAGTATTTCCTCCTAATTTGATAACTGAGGCTGTTATTTACAAGATAGAACTGGGCAGGAATTAGAGAAGAAATCAAAGTCTATATGTCCAACGAGATCCTGTTGTTCTTCTCTCTCTGATAGATAGTCAGAACTTCATCTAGATTCGAATTCTACTAAGACGTCTGCCAGAGATGAGAAATTGTCCAAGATCTTTGCGCTTGTATTAATTTCTGACTGGGTGGAATCTTCATAGCCAATCTATTTTAATAGAAGGTGTTGTCATTGGTAATACTATGTATGGTAGTATAGTTAGTCTGCATTAAGAAATGTCTCATAGGGTGTTCCCTTGAGCTTTTTCTGCACATCATCCCAATTCTGTATTTGTTGGGACAGAGGGCCACTATGTATCTTAACCTGACCACTTTTGAGTTCTCTTTGAGGCACCCCTAGAAACTCTTGGACATCAGCTAGTTTCTGCACAGACAAATAAATAAAATATTGCTGTTATTCATCAAAAAGATAATTAATCAAAGTACGCCTCAGTTTCAAACTAGCAAGGAGCTTTACAGTGCGATTTTGGACAATGTCTTCGTAGTAAAGAACAATGTGTCGAGTGCTCTTAAAGCATTCCAAAGCTTTAGCAGCCTTCCTCTCTGCATGCCTCAAATTTGGTATTAGTAATGTCATATTCACCACTGGCTTGTATTTTGCCAATACTTCAGCCTGAAACAGGTTTAGAAATATCAAGTTAAGAACCTCAGTAACTTCATTGAAGGCTTGTGTATTTGCTATGACGAGGTCATTTTTCATAGAAAATGTTTTCGGTGTTTGGTTGGCGAGCGAAAAATATTTTCAGGAGAAAGAATATGGTAATATTAGCAAATCAGAGAGTGTTCTAATGAAAATTTTGAGTACTAAAGATCAATATTATTGTCTAAGCGATATTTGGAGTGCCATCACAAGTGAAAAAAAGGGCAGCCTGATGCACTAAGCTCCCACTATGCGTGGGGTTTGGGGAAGGGCCGGATCACAAGGGGGTATTTGGAGTGTCATCATAAGTGAAAAAAAGGGCAGCCCGGTGCACTAAGCTCCCGTTATGCGCGGGGTCTGGGGAAGAGCCGGATCACAAGGGTCTATTGTACGCAGCCTTACCCTGCATTTCTGCAAGAGACCGTTTCCACGGCTCCAACCTGTGACCTCCTGGTCACATGGCAGCAACTTTACCAGTTACGGCAAAGCTGCCCTTCATGTCATCATAAGTGAGAGAAGTCATTTTACCATTTTGATCCTGTTAATCAAATACCAGAAAATAACTTCCTCATCAAAAACATTTTCATGAAAAATGACTTCCGTCGTGCCAAATAGACCGTTAGAGTGAGGGAAGGAGGGGAATGAAGGACCTCATATGGAGAATGGACGTGGGATTTGTGTGTTCCATTCAATGGTTTAGTATCCTTGTCATAGGAATTAGCAAGTTGAGAGATCAGTCTGCGTAGCAGATTTCGTCTGAATAGAAATATTGCAGAAACACCTCTTCTGTTGAAGTAATCCACTATCTCCTCATGATACTCCAAAGCTCCCTTCAAGTTTCATATAGATTAAAAAAGTTAAGAAAAATCTAGCAGTTTTGTAAGTTATCAACTAATGCACCTCTAGTGAAGAAAATACCAGAGTTTATCAGTGAGATTTGTGAAAGTAATCATATCTTTATTTCTATTATAGTATAAAAAAAGGGGCAGTCCGGTGCACTAAGCTCTCGCTATGAGCGGAGTGCGAGAAAGGGTCGAACCACAAGAATCTATTATATGCAGTCTTATCTTGCATTTTTGCAAGAGACTGTTTCTACGGTTCCGAAAAAAGATTATGAGTCTCAAGTATCCAATTAATTAATCTCACAAACCGGAGAAGCTTAATTGGAACCACAAGCAGATTAAGCCAACAGCCCTCTACTACCACAAGCAGAAGGTCTATTTCAGGGCTATCCCTACACAAATGATTGCGATATAATTTCATTTATTCATGCATTGGGTTTCACCAAGATATTTCATTTGTTTTATACTTTTTTTCACTCTGTTGTGTTAGGATGTTGCCCTGAATTTCCAACACACTTAGAATTTCCAACTGCAGATTTGAAATAGTGCCACTTGCCTGATTAAGCATCCATTTAAATCCAACAGCAGCAGAGCACTCATTCTTGGATGAGCTACTATACCAATCAAGATTAAAGACTTTTTCCATAGTTTCCAATACTACTGAAGCATTAGTCCTCCTTGACTTAGCACCAAAGATTTCTCCATTGGAGCTCACATTTATATGACTATTTAGCAATGTCTCAAACCATCCACTCCCTGATCTCTGCATCGACAATATCGCGAAAAATCGAACAGGATTGCACTCACATTCCTTCCTACAATTCAATCAAAAACATGTCACTTAATTTTATTCAATCATCTAAGTTGTACTTGAATCATAAGAAGGATTATTTATATGTATTTGCAGCTACCTGTTAAATGTTTGAGGCTTTGGAAAATGCAGGTAATGGATATCTTCTTGTTGAAAAACAGGATAATGACAGTTATGCCGATTAATCACATGGATGCTTAGTGAATTAGCTTGTGAAAGATAATTACTTGTTTGGTTTATACACATTGAGAAAATGTAAATTCCACAAACCACTGCAAAAACTACAAGGACCACCCTTAGTGATTGCTTAGGTGACTTTATGACAAATAAATCCTGAAAAAAAAAAAAAACAAGGATCACCAAGAAGTTATTTTTTTGTAATAAATTGGATCAAACAACCTAATTGATGAAAAACTGCAGTTCTTGTAAAGAGAAGCTAACCTGAGGCTTCCATAATTTGAGAATCTCCATAAAAAGTGGAGGAAAGAAGAAAAAAGTAGAAAAAGTTTTGGGTTTTGCAGTTTGGTTTCTAAATATTGGTTATCTACCATCTAAAATATAGAGAAAAATAAGGAGAAAGAAATGGTCTGAACTTGGAAATTTTCAAATCTTGAAAAATCATAACATATGTAAGGTACTTAGTAGTATAAAATACTAACAATGGAGACGACAGTGAAAACTTTAATGTTAGATCAAATTCATATATAAAAATGGAATCTTTTTGTTGTCTCTCTCATGCTTTATTTTAATCTCTAAACTTTCTTGTTCTTCCCGATAATCAAAATATTGTTTTTCTTTGGAGGGACCGAGGTGGCGGGGAATTTTTTTTCTTTTTTTCCTGACTGGTAGTTGTCACCCATTTTCAAAGGTGACAAAGAAAAGCGTGTTTGTGTCATACAGTTGTCCTAAGAAAATGTGTCAAAAGACAAAAGGTTAGAGATAATTAATTAGAAGTATGCGACTTGTTAAGTGTCGGTTGCGCTGCCTAAGAAAGGATAAATTAAGGCAAAACGTGATGGGGTTAAAGGTTTCCGCATTTCAGTGTTGAGATCATGAAATGTAGGGGTTGTTGGTACGAACACAAGTAATGCAGGGATTAGTAATACACGTATAAGTAATGTAGGAATTATAGTGATGAGATTATTTTTTATCAAGTATTTGGTTCATTGTATTAAAAATTAGCTTGTGTTTGATTTAAAACTGTACAAAATCTTCTTCACAATTATACCCTTGAATATTCTTCTTTCTGTATATAAAGAAATTTAGGAAAAGGGTTTGAGGGGCGGTTTAGTAATTTTAGGGTCTTATTCAGGTATAGTTAATGCAGGGATTAGTAATCCCTTGATTTCCTTGGTATAGCTAAGCCCTCATATGAGGTATAAGTAATCCATGTATTAGATATGCATAAATTGAATTGAGTAACCAAACATTGTATTGGACGGATTAAATTTTTATACAAGGATTATTTTACTTAGTACAAAAACGACCCCGTAGAATTCAAATCCAATCAGTAGTGTAGTATTTTAGTATCTTCTTCCCCCTTCGTCGGCCACCTCCTTTGATGTAATTAAATGAAAAGGTAATACAAGATGGAACTTCGTCTGAAGCTCGATTATATGCGGATTCGTATCGTATAGATCCCTACTCAAAAACAGTCCCTATCAAGGATTTTTCCATACTTAGAGATCGAATTCGAGACCTCTGATTAAGAGAAGAGCAACCCCATCCCCTGCACCATATCATTTGGTTGGTAGATGGACACTTTGTCAATACAACTTTTCTTTTTCTTTTTGCTTTCTTTCCTTCCCCCCTCATATCATAATAATGTACTTTCTACTGTCTCAAGTGGTTTATTTTATTTTCAATTAGGAATTTTTACCAAGGTATGTTATATTATGAACCTCATTACCATATTATGAAGTTCTAATTTAATTACGTATTCTACATAATTATCAATTGTATATAAAATAATGTAGACTTTAATCTTTCTTGTTTTCTTTCCTTCTTCACTATTTTCTCCCCCCTCTTTCTCTTTCTCAAGCTTCCCAATTTTTTATCATTGTAACACTTTATATCATTCTCATTATTCCCTAAATAGTGGTTTTTCTTTTTTATTTTATTTTATATATAGTTAACTTATTGTAGATCTAAAAGACTCAACCGGACAGTAAGAATTAGAAGACAATTAAGATTCAAAAAAATAATACTATGAATTAAATTGAATTATGATCATTGGAAACTGTTACAGAGAAATATAAACCTTAACCAATACTAGATGATCTCAATCATTTCATCCAAAATCATAAACCTAATTAAAATTCATTTAAAACTTCAGTGACAACCATTAAAAAGTTTGGAATCTTGAATTCAAAAATTTTAGTTTTGCGAAATTATTATTTGTTTAGGTTATGTGTTGTTGCAAATGATTGAGAATATCTTTCGAATTTATATCTCAATTTTGAGAGAGTTTCGTGAAAATTTTGAGTTGGTTTTGATTGGAATTTCAAATTGAAATTTGAATAAGAAGATATAAATAAATCGTATGCAATTGTATGTTGGTATACAAATAAAATATAAAATATATACAACTAAGATAATTATATGCAAGGTGTATGTGTTTGACTGGATTCTATAACAAAAATTATATACAAGTTGTATGTAAATTATATGTTGTATGCTTTGACCTGATTCTTTACAACAAAAATTTTGTATATAAGTTGCATGTTTTGACCATATTTGTATATATTTTACAAAAAAAAATCCCTCTATCTACTTTTTATAAATAGGTAAACCTAACTAAAGTGGATATATATTATCCTAATCTTATATCTCTAGGAAAGTTTCAACTATACGTAGCTTCATTGTTATCATCACAGAAGCAGAAAATTAATTTGTTCAAGATAAAAAACCTTATAATAAGTTTATATTTTTCAAATTATCGCTCATTAATTTAATATTTTCCTTGTTTTTTTTCTTTTTCTTTTTTCTTTTCCTTTTTCTTTTAACTTTTACTATATATATATTTTTTCATATGTTTATTCTCTTTCTCCTATTCCTAACAGTGAATTTTAAATTAGATTGAATGATGTATTTTGACATATTTAAATTATCATGTAAACAATAAGTAATACCAAAAACTCAGTGACCACCCGAGAGGTCATTTTGAGCACTAAACCTTATTTCTGTGTTCCGAGACTTCTATTAGCTTCATTTGATGTTTCTTGATTTTTGTGCGCAGTCCGTGTCTTTTTTCAAAAAGTTTTTTTCGTGAAAATTTGAAGAAATATGACTTTGGCTTTAAAAACAACTTGAGTTGACTGTGATCAAATTTTTGTGTAAACAACCCCGGATCGGTGTTTTGACTTCATGGCTACCGGATTCGAATTTTGATTTTGGGACTTGGTATAAGTCCGTTTGCTATTTGAAACTTGTCTGCAAATATTTGGTGCAATTCAGAATTGGTTTGATAGGATTCGGACGCTTGGTTATAATTCTAGAGATTCTTGAATTTTCCTTTGAAATTTCATTCGTTCTGATGTTCGATTTGTAGTTGTAGATGTTATTTTGATTATTTGATCACGTGAGCGAGTTCGTATGATGATATTACACTTGCGTGCATGTTTAGTTTGGCGCCCGAGGGGCTTGGGTGAGTTTCGGATGCGTTCCGAAGAAGTTTGGATAGTGGGAGGACTGCTGGTGTGCTTCAGTCCTGGTGCTGGGCTATAGGTCTTGCAATTGCGAAGACCTATTCGTAAATGCGAACTCCACTTTTGCAAAGTCGAGCTCGCAATTGCGATAGAGGACTAGACAAGGTAGTCTTCGCTTTTGCGAAGAAATGTTCGCAATTGAGGACAACACAGAATTCCATTTGCGATTGCTTGGTCGCATTTGCAACTGAGCCCTGGGCTGAGATAGGTACGCTAATGCGAACCTTTGATCGCATTTGCGTTTGGATAGGAGATCGCATTTGTGATGTTTCTGTCGCAGTTGCGACTGTAGCGGGCTGGGGACACAGTTCGCAATTGCAACCTGTTTCTCGCATTTACAAATAAGAGTTTGCAATTGCGACATCTGCAACTGGATAAAAGAGGAGAAAATCGGGACTTACTCCTTTTACACCATTTCTCAACCCTAAACACTCTAGAGGAGATTTTCAAGAGATTTTTCTTCTCAAATTTATTGATTTGGTTGGTTTGGAAGATTATTCAAAAGGCAAGGCCGTTGTTGGTTGATCTCTTTGGTTGCGGAGTGAGGTAAGTGTCGTGGTTAACTTTGACTTGAGGGATTAAGACTTGTTGGTCTATTTGCTACGTGAATTACATGTGGGGACAACATATATATAAGGTGACGAGTATATATACGTTCTCATTGGGTTAAAGCATGCGGGTGAAAATTATTTTATTGTATTATGTTGCTTCAATGACTTTGTTTTCCATGTCGTAGTTAGATTATTACTTATTTAATTGTTCGCCTTCATATCTATTCATTATTTTGGAGTTGTTAAAATTTTGAAAGTTGAGATGAATTTTCATTACACTAAGATTGAAGTGAAGTGGCTTCCCACCTTGTTTTGCTATTTTGGATTTATGTTGTTGCTTGATGAGAAAGAGTGAAAAGCACGAAGGGTGTTGCCGTGCCTTATTTGCATATAATATCATCTATTTGAGAGATTGTGAGGAATAAAGCACGAAGGGTGAAACCATGCATTTGATTGCTTATTATCATTCATCACATCATGTGAGGTTGAGAGTAAAAGCACAAAGGGCGATGCCGTGCCATTTCATTTATGATATTACATGGTGAGGACGAGAGTAAAAGCACGAAGGGTGATGCTGTGCCATTGTTGATTTTATTGCTTTACTTGATTTCCGAATTGATGATTTAATTGGTTGTATTATTATTGTTTTCATAAAAAGGTTATTCAGTATTTTGTACTTGCCGTTCTTATCGTACTCCCCTTTCTACATGCCACCCTCCTAGTTAATATTTTTAATTTTCCTACCTGTTATTTTATTGCTTTATGTATATACCTATACAGGATTTACGTAGGTGTCTTGGCATAGCCTCGTCACTACCTCGTCGGGGTTAGGCTCGACACTTACGGAGTATATTGGGTCGGTTGTACTCATGCTACACTTCTGCACTTCTTGTGCAAATACTAGTGTTGGTCCTAGCGGCGTCTAGTGATGATTCTACTCGGATTTAGCTATATTGGAGACTTGAGATATAGTTGTACGGCGTCTGCAGCCCTGAAGTCTCCTTATTTATCCAGTTTACTGTTTATTTAGTTTCAAACTGTCGTACTTTTTTCAGACCGTATATGTAGTATTCTAGCTGCTCATGTACTTGTGACTCCAGATTTCTTAGAGTAGTTAGCATCACGTTATTTCTATTAACATTGTGTTAATTTCTGAGTTTATTTATCGTAAATATCATTATTCTATAATAAATGTTACAAACTGATTAATTAATTTAATAAAGGCAGCTTTCCTAGCAAGTAGATATTAGGCGTCATCACAGCCCCAAAGTTGGGAATTCGGGGCTGTGGCTGTAACAATCTGACCGGTCATTTTGAGCTCTAGAGCGTCGTTCGGCGGCTTGAGGCCTTGAGTAGCTTCACTTCGGGTATTATTACTCGTACGTGTGGTTGGAATTGAACTTCGGGAAGTTCAGAGTTGATTTGGAAAGAAAACTCTGATTTCGGAAGCTTTAAGTTGGAAGAATTGGCTAAGGTTTGACTTTTGCGTAAGCGACCTCCAAATCGAGATTTGAAGGTTCTGATAGGTTCATATGATGATTTCGGACTTGGGCATATGTTTGGATTGAGTATCGGATCACCCGGGACAATTCAGCGCTTATTGTGGAAAGTTAGCATTTTTGAAAGTTTTAGAATTTAATAAGTTTGGTTTGAAGTGGATTTTACGTTATCGATGTCCGTTTGCAGTTTCGAGCCTTGGAATAGGTTCGTATTGTGATTTGTGACTTGCACGTAAAGTTTGGCTTCATTCCGAGATGTTTGAGTGTAATTCGAACGCGTTCGGCGAAGTTTGAAGATTGGAAAGTTGAAAGAAAGGTTTTGGTCGTTGATTTGTAATTTTGATGTTGTTTGACGTGATTCGAGGTTTCAACTAAGTCCATATCGTGTTGTGGGATGTGTTGGTATGTTCGGACGGGGTCTCGGGTGCGAATCGGATTGGAAACGAATTGAGTTTGGACTTGGAAGAACTACCGAAGTTTAAGGCTTCAAGTGCGATCGCACCTGCGAGGTTATGGCCACCGATGCGAAATCGCAGAAGCGGCCCAGGGATCGCAGAAGCGGTAGGGAGTATGGCTGGATGGGATTCGCAGGTGCGAGGAATTTGCCTCACCTGCAGGCTCGCAGATGAGGGCGGAGAAGTGCAGAAGCGGAAGTGGTCTGGGGCTGGACGATCGCAGGTGCAGGTGCTGTAGCGCACCTATGGAGCCGCAGGTGCGGTCATGGGCACGAAGGTGCGGAGTGGTGCTCGAGCTGGGGAGTCCGCATGTGTAGAGGTTTTCTGCAGAAGCGGATGCGAACCTGCGGTTGGATGGTCGCAGAAGCTGAAAAGGTTGGCCTAGGGGAAGCCGCATCTGCGAGGAATCTTCCGCAGGAGCGGCTACTGTTCCGCAGGAGCTAAAAGGTCGCTGGTCAGTGTTGTTTTAAGAACGGGATTTGGCCCATTTTCTCTTATTTCTCCCTTGGTTTGGGCAATTTTTGGAGAGCTTCAAGGGGAGACTTTTGTCATCTATGGCAAGGTAAGTTATTCCCACCAATTGTAAGTTAAACACATGGATTCTAGAAGGATTTAAACATGAAAATTAGTAGAAATTGTAGGATTTTGGTAGAAAATCAAGAATTTGGTAAATTGGACATGGAATTAGGAATAACTTATGTATTTGAGTTCGTAGTGTTATGGGTAATGTTTATCTTCGAAAATTTTCGGAGTCCAGGCACGTGGGCCCGAAGATTTACTTTATCGACTGTTCGAGCAGAGTTGGGAATTGTTATAAATTGATTAATTATGGGTAATAGAGTATATATTTATGGATTTGCACATTCTTTGACTGGTTTTGGAGAGACGGGCACCGGTTTGAGGTGTTAGAGTGGCGTTGGAGACGGCTGTGGAACTTTGGAGCGAGGTAAGTCTCCTGCCTAACCTTGTGAGGGGGAAACTACCCCCTAGTTGATATCTATTGTTATGTGCAACTAGTTGTGGGTGCTACATATGCACGAGGTGACGAGAGTCCGTACGTAGCTAAAGCATGTATATGTCCTGGTAGACTTAGGACTTTATCATGTAATAATTGAATTATTTGAACTCGTTCTGCTGGCTTAATTAATTAAATTTTATAACTGAATTTGATTTAGAATAAATATATGTATAATAGGACGAGCCTTAATACTTTGAGTTGTGGGTGAGTTATTTGATAAACGATAAATATTATATTCGTTTTTGCTCATGTACTGTATTGTACACACGTATCTCATAATTTAGTAACTCCTTCCTTTCTTGTGGTGCCAGCCGACCTCGGCAGTATAATAGATGCATCTATGGTTTGCGCCACTTGACCCTCGGCAGTGTACACATTATTCTGGATCGGGCCGAACGACCTCAGCAGAATCGTGCATTATATCCCTAGTAGTCTGAATAGTCACGAGATAAACCTTCCACTGATGCCCGACATTTTTATGGTATTCCGTATTTATTTGATATTGACACTTGATATTTTCTGAGTTGTTAAGGTAGAATACAAGATTGAGAAGTTAATACTTTAAAAGAAATATTTGGAAGATTATAAAATTTACAGATTTACCCCACTATCGATGTGCACTTCATATCTATTATGAATTATTATATTATTTTATTGGACCTGTAGCAAGTGTCGATGTCGACTGCTCGTCACTACTTCTCCGGGGTTAGGCTAGATACTTACTGGATACACGTTGATTTACATACTCATGCTGCACTTCTGCACTAAATGTGCAAGATCTGTCAGGTTCATTTGGTGATCATTCTAGTGCGTAGGTGCATCTGTTGAGGAGACTTTATGTGAGTTGAAACCCAGGCTATGCATCGCAGTCCACCGAGTCTCCATTGTACTATTTATTTTATCCTGTCTTATTTACATTCTGCACAGATGTTATATTATTGTTGTACTCTTTAGAAAATGCTCATGCACTTGTGACACCGAGTTTTGGGGGTTCCTTCAGGTTGTTCATTATTGTGGTTCATGTAAATATTAATCAAATTGGTAAATCATTGTTGGCTTACCTAACGGCCGCGTTAGGTGCCATCACGACGTATAGTGGATTTTGGGTTGTGACAGCTTGGTATCAGAATGTTAGGTTTCACTTAGGTCTCACGAGTCATGAGCAAGTCTAGTAGAATCTTGCGTATTGGTATAGAGACGTCTGTACTTATCTTCAAGAGGCTACAGGGTTGTTAGGAGCACTTCCCTTCTTGATTCTTCATTGTGTGGTTTGATTCCTTTGAGGCTTATGCCTTTATTTCCTTTCTACTCAATCTTATGCGACGTGAAGCGCTTGTTACTAATTGGGCATCGAGGAGTTGTTGTGGTACTACAGACGTGGTGCAGGATGTTTTTTCCCTGCGTTTTCGAGCAGGCTATTATCGTCGCCTTGCGGAAGGATGTTCTATCATTTCAGCTCAGTAGTTGTATTTTTGATGGTTTTGAGGCTATGCACAGATTGCTATGATGCTCATTCGTCGTTATCGCACAAAATTGATGTAATAGTGGGGTGCTCGTTTATGTGTTG
Organism: Nicotiana obtusifolia; assembly: GCA_002018475.1. NCBI lineage: Eukaryota > Viridiplantae > Streptophyta > Magnoliopsida > Solanales > Solanaceae > Nicotiana > Nicotiana obtusifolia. Next base: position 47,960 of record MCJB01035163.1, on the reverse strand, counting down.
AGGTAGTGAATGACTTGAAGAGAGGATTTCTTAGTGCATGATTTAGGGGTTCAGCATTTAACTCCAGCAGAGGAAAGACAATCGGACTATAGACGTCCAGGTATGGTTGATGAAGTAACGAGACTTGATATTTTTGAGCGTGATGGAATTCTCATTTGTGATGTGGTGTCATCGTCCTTGTTTGAGCGTATTAGGGTTCCCCGGTGTTATGGTCTTCTTTAATTTTTTCCTTCGGGGCAGGGTGTTGTGAAATGGTGCCTGAGGAGCGGTTGTCAGAAATAGCAGTGTGTAGCGGTTCAGAATCGAATTGGTATTTCTAATGTTGATGGCTCGAGAAAGATGATCTTCTAGGAGGTTTAGAGTTGGTAGCAAATCATTAGTTCCGGTGCTACATGTATGGATTTGATTTGAAGCAACATTTAGGCAGCGAAACATGAGGAAGGACATGGCGGGAGGTGTCTCGCGATGGATGAATTACTAGCAGGTCAAGTATGAGAAGAGGAGATTGAGAAGTTGCTTAAAAGAGATGGTTTGATGGAAGTGGGAGTGGTAGAGTAGCGTATAGATTCTGTGGTAGGATAGCCACGTGCTTTGAGAGAGTTTAGAGCGATTTTGGAAATTGTGATGGAAGTTGATTTGGTCCACGAATTATATTTGAAATGGTGGTTACTGTATGAAGAAAGATTGAATATGGCAGATACGAGTTGCTTGAAATGAAGAGGGGTGTGAAGGTTTGATTATCGTTTCGGATGTAACATGCATTTGAGTTTGGAAGGTATTGTTGGACTTTCAGTTGATGTCAATGGGGAAGGAACAGGCTTGTACAGCTGGTGGACGAGCATGGGCTCAGGAGGGTTTACTGAATTCGCGGTAGTTGTACTCAATACAGCATCATCGGAAGATGTCGTTATGGAGTTTCCACAGGTGGGCTATCTCCTGTGGATAGGTCAGCGGTTGTGTGATTTTGATGAAGTTTCTACGAAGAGTCCTACTTACTACGAAGCGAAAAGTCGAGTATGATTCTGGCTGATAACTCGAAATGTTCATGAGAAAAATTTAATAAGAAACTATAAGAAATTTGGTAGGTTGACAGTGCGAGGTCATAGCAATCGAGAAGGAGGAATCGTTGTGGGCTCTACATTATGTGAGGGTAGCTTAAAGCTAAATGGGGGAGCCCACCGTCTACGATTGGATCGCATGGTTGTTTACTTGTGCGGCTTCTAGTTATCGATGCATTGGTGGATTAATTATGACTAAGAAAAGGAAACATCAGGGGTAATTCGAGTAGAGAAATTGATAAATGTGTGTTATATTCCGCCTTATCGATTCATGTGTAGATTTTTGGAAAGACTCAGAGTTTGTGCTTTTGTGGATGTAATGTACAAAGGAAGAATTCAGCCGGTTGCTTCCTTGAGAGAGTGCTCATGTGCTAGCAGAACGTTGAAGTTTGGTTATATTCGGGATCAGGTCAGAGTGGGTGACTCTTAACAACAATCCTAGTGGGTTCAAGAATTAAAGTGCAGTGCCTAAGAATTTCAGTCCATTGTGTGGTTAAAGATCGAGTTGTTGCAGTGGATTATGAAAGGGGGCTTGGAGTGTTCTATGTTATCATCGGGTCTGTGGTACGATATTAGAGGAAAGGGAGAAATAGCTTCGGACTCACGGGAGGTCTTGAAGAATGGGTGTGCCAGTTGGAAATGTTATTGTGCGCTTGAGAAGGGTATGAGATGATTCATGGGTATTGAGACTATGTGGTCTCGCGAATCGGGTCATCGGGATGAGTGCGGATCGAGTTCGTTATGTTCTGAATGGAGCTATTATTATTTCTAAGGCAAGTTAGAGTAAATTGAAAGGAGTTGGGCCGGTTAGTAATGGTTGAATCAGCATGATTACGGCAATGATTAATTCCTTCGGCTTGTGAAGTTATACATGTGATTTGTGGTTGTACGTGCGGGCTTGGCAGCCACCATAACTTGATTGATTTGGGAGGTGTTGGATTCAAATGGCCTTGTTGTGTAAATGGATTCTGGAAGAGTCATAGAGGTTTAGATCACAACTTGAGGTTTGTATTTTTCTACGATTTGGGAATTCAGTTGTGTGTTGCATCGGTTCTTCTGAAATGAGCTAAGTGTGAAAGGTTTCTAGCAAATGAAGTGTTTATTCCACTAGTAGTTCAAGGGTTATGGTGAATACTTGTATTATCGCATAGCGGCATGATAGGTGCAGTGGGCGGCATGGAGATTTGAAAATTGTGGATCAAGGTTATAGTTCGGTGTCAACAAGAATGTCACAAGCTCGGATGAGCAAGGGTGAATTCAGATTTTCAGAGTAAGATGGTATTTTCTTTAGTGTCACCTGAGAATGGTGTTCTGTGGAAGGGGCAATGTATTGATTTGTGGGTTCTTGAAATTGCTTTATAAATTAGTACGGTTGGTGGTATGGAGGTGCAGACTTTGCTACCTGGTGCGGAAGGTCGTGGGAGCATACCCCACGGGGAAATTTGTATGAGTGTGACATGTTAGTCACCTGATTGTTAAAGATTGAAACCGAGCATGGAGATTGTGGTACTATCGTTAATGTGAGAGTCTATGCCTGGAAGGCGCTCTATTCCTTCGGTTGTGAATTGTGGGAGTTTGGTCCGAAGTGGATGGCTGCTCGTGTGTGTCATGAATGGTGCCATTGTTGATCCTTGGAAGGTTATTGGCCCAGTATGGATGATCGGAATTGTCTTGGGGTCCGTTGGTGGGTCTAATGTGAATGTGTACTCTACATCAGGTCGAATGTGTTCGTTTGGCATAGCATTTCTTGTGGAGGAGCCTTCGGGCGTTGGATGCTATTCCCGTCGTTAGCTATTCGGTGTAATCTCTATTGTGCCATGTGGGTTGTGAGATGGCTCGATTATTCGCACATGTGTTGTGATCCCGTGTAGTTATGGTGTTACATGAGCAAGACGACTCTCGATATGCAGTTCATTTATTGCACCTTAGTTGTGCTTGGTTTCGTAGCGTATCCCGCTATCCTTCTCCCTAAGATTTGTATTATGCACTCGACGTGTTTGTGGTCGATATTCGGGCATTTCGTAAGTATAAGCATTACGGCTTGATGTGTGTGTTTTCTTCTTGATTGTTATGTGCGGATCGGGTGGCACACCGCCACATGTACATTATTTGGATCAGGTGGCACGCCGCCATGGACATGTTGTATGGATCAGGTTATATGTCGCAACAGTGTGATATTGGAGCGGGTTGCATGCCGCAACAGTGAGATGCTGAGCATAGTTCCTTACGCTTATTTTTGTGTGCCTTGTTTTTCATCCCTGAGGTAGGTTCATAGCACCTATTCGGCCGTTTTATTCATTACGCGGGCTGGGTAGTCCTTTTCCAGAGTTCGTTTTTCCTTATGCATCACATTCGAGTTTGTAGGTTGGCACATTGTGGGCGTCATATGAGGGTTTTGGCAGTGTTTGAGATGGCTCATTGCCTGAGCAGCTTGCACTGGGTGACACGAGGTTATTGGACCTGGGGTCAGTGAGATCCGAGTTATCTAGGGTATATTAAAGAGCAATACTGTTATTCAGTTCAGAATGAGGTAATGGTCCTTGTCAGGAGGAGAGACTCCCTGATTTGTTGATTCAGCAGGTGGTTATGAGTTTCTACACATCTCTTCCGTCGTGGTAGTATTGCGAGAGTTGGAACAGGACTTATATCCGTCATGAGGTGTGTTGTGGGCATTAGATTCATGGAATTGCAACTATTGTTGTCAGAGGATGTTGTTATGGTCAAGCGACTTATGTGGTACACGGTGTGATTTCAACGGAGGAGCATGGTCATGTTGGGTGCAGTGTGTAAGGGTTTATACGGCGTTCGTATGTTAGAATCAGGTCTTGTAGAGGAATTTGGAGATTAGAATTTGGTTCTAAGGCTTATTGACTAAATAAAGAGGGAGAACTATCAGTCTGGCTCGAGCTAATGTGCTTAACTGGGTTGTGGTGGCACGGGTAGGTACACGAGATGTTAAACAATGATTCTGGACAACTCCGGAGCAATCCGTAGCACATTAGAGGACGAACTTATGCTTAAGTGGGGGAGAATGTAACGACCCGACCGGTCGTTTTGAGCTCTAGCGTGTCATTCGGCAATTTGAGGCCATGAGTAGCTTCACTTCGAGTATTATTACTCGTACGTGTGGTCGAAATTGAACTTCGGGAAGTTCGGAGTTGATTTGGAAAGAAAACTCTGATTTCGGAAGCTTTAAGTTGGAAGAATTGGCTAAGGTTTGACTTTTGCGTAAACAATCTCAGAATCAAGATTTGAAGGTTCCGATAGGTTCGTAAGATAATTTCGGACTTGGACGTATATTCGGGTTGAGTATCGGATCACCTGGGAGCAATTCGGCACTTATTATGGAAAGTTGGCATTTTTGAAAGTTTTAGAATTTCATAAGTTTGGTTTGAAGTGAATTTTTACGTTATCGATGTCCGTTTGGAGTTTCGAGCTTTGGGATAGGTTCGTATCGTGATTTGTGACTTGCACGTGAAGTTTGGCGTCATTCCAACATAAATATTTGAGTGTAATTTGGACGCGTTCAGCGAAGTTTGAAGGTTGGAAAGTTGAAAGAAAGGTTTTGGCCGTCGATTTGTAATTTTGATGTTGTTTGACGTGATTCGAGGTTTCAACTAAGTCCATATCATGTTGCGGGATGTGTTGGTATGTTTGGACGGGGTCCCGGGGGCCTCAGGTGCGAATCAGATCGGAAATGGATCAACCTTTGGACTTGGAAGAACTGCTGAAGCTTAAGGCTTCTAGTGCGATCGCACATGTGAGGTTATGGCCGCAGGTGCGAGACCGCAGAGGTGGCACAGGGGTTGCAGAAGCGATAGGGAGTAAGGATGGATGGGATTCACAGGTGCAAGGAAGCACCTGCGGACTCGCAGATGCGGGCGAAGAAGCACAGAAGCGAAAGTGGTCCGGGGCTAGACGATCACAGGTGCGGGTGCTGTAGCGCACCTGCGGAGCCACAGGTGCGGTCATGGGCTCGCAGGTGCGGAGTGGTGCTCGAGCTAGGGAGTCCACAGGTGCGGAGGTTTTCTGCAGAAGCGGATGCGCACCTGCGGTTGGATGGCCGCAGAAGCGGAAAAGGCTGGCTTTGGGGAAAGCCGCATCTGCGAGGAATCTTCCGCAGAAGCGGCTACTGTTCCGCAGGAGCGAAAGGGTCGCTGGGCAGTGTTGTTTTAAGAACGGGATTTGGCCCATTTTCTCTCATTTCTCCCTTTGTTTGGGCGATTTTTGGAGAGCTTCAAGGGGAGATTTTCGTCATCTATAGCAAGGTAAGTTATTCCCACCTATTGTAAGTTAAATACATGGATTCTATAAGGATTTAAACATAAAAATTAGTAGAAATTGTGGGATTTTGATAGAAACCCTAGAATTTGGTTTTTTTGGATTTTGACCACGAAATTGGACATGGAATTAGGAATAAATTATGTATTTGAGTTCGTGGTGTTATGGGTAATGATTATCTTCAAAAATTTTCGGAGTCCGGGCCCGAGGGCCCGAGGGTTGACTTTATTGACTGTTCGAGCGGAGTTGGGAATTGTTATGAATTGATTAATTATGGGTAATAGAGTATATATTTATGGATTTGTACATTCTTTGATTAATTTTGAAGATACGGGCACCGATTTGAGGTGTTAGAGTGGCGTTGGAGCCGACTATGGAACTTCAGATAGAGGTAAGTCTCCTATCTAACCTTGTGAGGGGGAAACTACCCCTTAGGTGATATTTATTGTTATGTGCAACTAGTTGTGGGTGTTACGTACGCACGAGGTGACGAGAGTCCGTATGTAGCTAAAGCATGTCTTATGTCCGTGTAGACTTAGGACTTTATCATGTAATAATTGAATTATTTGAACTCGTTCTGCTAACTTAATTAATTAACGTTATAAGTGAATTTGATTTAGAAATAAATATATGTATAACAGGACGAACCTTAACACTTTGAGTTGTGGGCGAGTTATTTGAGAAACGGTAAATATAATATTCGTTTTGTGCTCATGTATTGTATTGTACATACGTGTCTCGTAATTCTGTAACTTCCTTCCTTTCTTGTGGAGCGGGCCGAACGCCTCGTCAGTATAATAGATGCATTTATGGTTTGTTCCACTCGACCCTCGGCAGTATACACATTATTCTGGATCGGGCCAACAACCTTCGCAGAATCGTGCATTATATCACTAGTAGTCCGAATAGTCACGAGATAAACCTTCCACTGATGCCCGGCATTTTTATGGTATTCCGTATTTATTTGATATTGACACTTGATATTTTCTGAGCTGTTAAGGTAGAATACAAGATCCAGAAGTTTATACTTTAAAAGAAATATTTGGAAGATTATAAAATCTACAGATTTACCCGACTATTGTTGTGCACTTCATATCTGTTATGAATTATTATATTATTTTATTGGACTCTAATAAGTGTCGATGTCGAACCCTTGTCACTACTTCTCCGGGGTTAGGCTAGATACTTACTGCATACGCGTAGATATATGTACTCATGCTGCAGTTCTGCACTAAATGTGTAGGATCTGACAGGTTATTTGGTGATCATCCTGGCACGTAGGCGCATCTGTTGAGGAGATTTTATGTGAGCTGCAACTCAGGCTATGCATCGCAGTCCACCGAGTTTCCATCATACTATTTATTTTATCCTGTTTTATTTACATTCTGGATAGATGTTGTAGTATTATTGTACTCCTTGAAAATATTCATGCACTTGCGATACTGAGTTTTGGGGGTTCATTCGGGTTGTTCATTATTGTGGTTCGTGTAAATATTATCATTTACCCTATAAATTCTATTTTATACTATTTAATTATTGGAAATTATGATTTCAAAGTAATAAAATAAGTAATCAAATTGATAAATCACCGTTGTCTTGCTTGACAACGGCTTTAGGTGTCATCACGACCTATAGTGGATTTTGGAATCGTGACAGTGGCACACTCAATGTTATTGCTTTGGAATAACTATATTTTATATTGATTGGAATTTTTAATTTATATTATTACTTTATGTTTTATATTTTATATAAAAAAAATGTTTAAAATTATTTTTCTTTTCTGAATAATACTAATAGCAAATTGAACTTTACTTTCCTTTTTCGTAATTTGATACTTAAACATGCTTTTCTTAAAGACTGGTCAAACACAATAAACATGCAAAAAGCACTACTCAAACGAATTGGCCAAACACAAAAAGCTATTTTGCAAAAGTACTTTTTCAAAAAGCACTTTTTAATAGCTTGGTTAAATAGGCTCTTAAACTAAGGTACGTAATTAAGTCTGGATTAGTTTAAGCCAACAGTCAAAATTTAGGATAAATTTCACAATATAACTATAATTTTTTTCACCAAAGTATATAACTTTGTTTTCTGACTCAAAAATCATAAAATTTTCACTATCTCATACAAAAATCATACTGACAGGAAAACACAACTTTGCAATAGTGTTTTCTTATTTCATATTTTTTATTTTTTATATTCTATCTAATAAATAATAAGCCAATAAGAGAAATATATATTTTTAGCTACTCCCAAAAAAAATAGCCGATAAAATATATTTTTTTTATGTTTGTGTATTATATACATATAATATACATATTTTATATAATTTTTTTTGCTAACGAATGCAATTAGTTTCGACCTACCGGTCAATTTTATATTTTCTCGTAAAACAAGAATGATGCAACCCAGCGCGATCCAATACCCATATATATATATATATATGGGTATT
>MCJB01035163.1:24744-39930 GCA_002018475.1 Nicotiana obtusifolia | reverse complement strand
AAAAAAAGCTTACGTAGTTTAGAATGCATGAGATTATGACAATAAAGAAATATGAATAATTAGAGACCTCTTGAAATAATAATGACTTACCGTCTTAAACATGCCATGCAAAACATTTAACCGTAAAAGCATATCATTGAAAGATAATATAAAAATTTTGTTAGTTTGAGTGCCCGTATGGATTACTAAACAACTTGATATTTACCGTGTTCCTTAAGCGTAAAATAAACAAGTAATAAAAAGAACACAACGATATTTACGTGAAAAATTACCCAGCTCAAAAGGTGCAAAAACTACAACCTACCACGTAGGATTTTCAACTCCAACCCCACTAGAACAATGAGCCAAAATATATCAGTTACAAGACTGTAATTAAATACTCTACAGTATTCCTACTTGTAACGACCGGCCGGTCGTTTTGAATATATTAGCCCTGATCCCCTAAATTATGCTTCCTCTATGTTATATTATGATTACGTGACTTGCTGGGGTGCTTGGTGTCGGGTTCAGGAGAGTTTCGAAGTGATATGGGACACATAGTCTCTAAGTTTGAAGTTTAAGTCGTAGGAGTTGACCGTAGTTTGACTTGTGTGAAGATGGCTCCTGAATGGTGTTTTGACGATTCCAATACCTCCATAAGGTGATTTTGGTCTTTGGAGCGTGTCCGGAGGTTGATTTAGAAGTTCGTAGGTCGTTTCGACGTTAATTGGCAAAATTTGAAAAGTTGGAAGATTTCGAAAAGTTTGACCGGGAGTGAACTTTTTGATATCGGGTTCGGATTCTGATTTCGAAAGTTGGAATAGGTCTGTAATGTCATGTATGACTTGTGTGCAAAATTGGTGTCAATTGGAGTTTTGGTATGAATCGGCTTTGGTTTCGAAATTTGGAAGTTCATAAGTTCTTAGGCTTGAATCGATGTGCGATTTGTGATTTTAGTATTGTTTGATGTAATTTGATGCTTCAAGCATGTTCATATGATATTTTAGGACTTGTTGGTATATTTGGTTGAGGTCCCAGGGGCCTCGCATGTGGTTCGGACCTTGTTCGGCGCATTTCGGATCATTTAGGAATGGCTGAAGTTCCGGTGCCTTCCAGTTCTAGTTTCCTCTTATGCAATCGCGGCCAAGGGGCCGCGATCGTGAAGCTCTGAGATTTGGCAGGCGTGGATTGGTGCTATGTGATTGCGAGATGGCTTGTGCGATCCGCTAAGCTTGGTAGGTTAGTGCATCGCGAACGCGTGGGTGGTGTCGCGTTCGCAAAGAAGGAAGGGGAGGTCTGGGAGGTGAGTCAATTGCTCTATGCGGTCGCGATTTGGTTCACGCGATTGCGTAACCCTAGAAAAGTTTCTCACCGCGTTCGTGAGCAGTCTTCCGCATTCGCGCATAAGGTTTTTGAGCTGATGGAAATTTTGTTATTCGCAATTGCGAGGGAATTGCCACGATCGCAATGTGTAATTAACGGGTAGTAGAACTTAAGTTTGAAATCCAGGGTTTATTTTATATTTCACCATTTGGACTTAGAGAGCTCTGTTTGAGGCAAAATTTCGAGAGATTTTCAGAGGGATTGTTGGGGTAAGAGTTCTTAACTCGATTTTGATTAAATTCTACTAATCTATCATTGATTTTGTCATGTAATTAGGGATTTGGGGTGGAGAATTGGGCAAAAAGTATAGAAGTTCTAAGACTAAATTTTTGAGTTTTGAAAGGCGAAATGAGATCGGATTTGAATAATTCTTGCATGGTTGGACTCAATATCGAATGGTTATTCGGATTTTATAATTTTGGTCGGGTTCCGAGATGCGGGCCCGTGTCGACTTTTTGGGGTGATTTTTTAATTCTTTGCTAAGATCATAAATTCATTATTTAAATTAGTTTCCCATAATTATATTTATAGTATGAAATTATTTTGGCTAGATTCTAGCCATTCGGAGTTGGAAAATGGAGGAAAATGCCTTCTAGTTGATTGATTTAGCGTGGTTTGAGGTAAGTGACTTGTTTAACCTTGTGTGGAGGAAATTCCCCTTTGGATTTGGTATTGTTGTGATAATTGTGATATGTGGAGGCCGTGTACGCAAGGTGACGAGTGCATACACGGGCTAAATGTTGAGATTCCGATTTTAGCTACATAGTTTCCTTTTCATGCTTTAATAGAGTTACTTTAGCATGTTATAGTCACCATGTTTAGTCTAATTTCACACGTCTACTTGTCTTATCTCTTATTTGCAACTTGTACTACATGTTTAGTTGAATTATTTGCTTTCTTAATTCCGTATTCATTATTTAACTGTGGGATTCTTTACTTGAAATTTGCTATCCTTGAAATATCTTGCTGTTGAGTTTAGTGTTGAGTTGCAAAGGCCGTGGTTTCTATTGAGGCAAAGTGTCAGTTGTGAAATATCATTTTATTGAGTTGTTATGTTTTGGCATTTGTGTTATTGTTGAGAGGATTGTTTGGTTGTTGCACAAGATTTCTGTCGTGCTGTTGTTACTATTTGCATGAGGTTTCTGCCGTTATTATTGATGCGCACGGGGTGGTATAAGTTCTGGGTGTTGAAACGCATGCGGTGAGATAAGGTGGGCTTGGTACACATGGCTAGTAGGGGAACTACTAGAAGCCATGTGGTGTGAAAAGGTGGGCTAGAACGCAGGGTGCTATTTCGGAAAAATAATTTTCAAAACTAAATGTAAAGGCTCCCGTGGTGATATAAGGAAAGACTGTGAGTTACTTTTATGATTTGGGACTACCAAGCGGTACCTCGGTAGGGCCCCCTGTTGATCTTTCTCTATTTGCTATATTTATTTTGGTTGATGTTTCCTTAACATGTAAAATCTTTGTTTTCCTTTCGTGTTGTATTAACTGCTTTGATTCCGTGTTGTTAACTTTCTGTAGATTCTTTATTGTTTCACTTCCTTTGTCATTATCATTATATTGTTATGTCTTCTGTCTTGTTTTCTTGTTATTTCCAGTATGGCCTTGACCTGGCCTTGTCACTACTCTACCGAGGTTAGGCTTGGCACTTACTGGGTACCGTTGTGGTGTACTCATACTACACTTCTGCACATATTTTTTGTGCAGATCCAGGTACATCTTATCAGTACCGGCACTAGCGCGCTGAGCTTGCTATCGGAGACTTCAAGGTACACATGCCCGCGTCCGCAGCCTCGGAGTTCCCTTCTATCCTGTTCTTCCTTATTTCTTTATACTTTTATAGAAAGTGATGTATAAGGACAGTATTGTATGTAGAGCTTGTGACTTATATTTCACCAGATTTGGAGAGTTGCACGCATTGTGTTTATAGATTCTATTTATGAAATTATAGGAGTTTTGAAATTCTAAGTTTTATTTAATGTTTTCGCATATTGATAGGCTTACCTAGTCTTAGAGACTAGGTGCCGTCACGACATTCTACGGAGGAAATTTAGGGTTGTGAAACTACTACTCCTATTTGATTCACAAGTTATTCTAACTTGTAAAGCAAAATACTATCTCCAACTCACTAATTGTTTATGACACTTGATTACAGCTCAATTTCCTAAAACACATTCACTAGACTGACTCAGGAAGAATACAAGTCAAGGACTCAACACAAGTAAACAACTTTTGACTCTTTAGTTGATGTGTAAAAGAATAGTTCAAAAATCCAAGGTCGATCCTATTTAAAACACATAGGTCTTCTAGCAGTCCTATTCATAGTTAGCTTCCTCTTTCATAGGACTCCTACTGCTCCAAGGATTCCACAAGCTTTGGGACTTTAGTCTCTGATTGAATTATCCATATCTTCATGAGCAATGACCCTTATTACTTATAGTAGCCATCTTCCATCAAACTCGGACCTGGGTAACTTTGAGATAAAATTACTGTCTTGTACAGAAGTACAAGTATCACTCATGAGGAGCTGATTCTTTCTCTTGAGGAGCTGGTTCTTTAGAACAAATAAGCAGTTACGTTGAGGACCTGGTTCTTTGAACATTTAGTCATACCTTGTTAATCATCAAAACTTCAATAATCAACAAATTACCCTTTTTGATGATGACAAACTTTGTACACAGAAAAACCAGATAATCACATCAAAGAACTAGATAATCACAACAAGTACTATTTTATGTTCACAACAACTTCCAACACTATTGACAAGCTTGTCTGTTTACAACACCTTAACAACCTTATCTTCCCTCTTTTGGCATTATCGAAAACACACAAAAAAATGTTAGACATTAAGCACAGATAATGTAAGATTCAAGGCCAAACAGGCTAAAACACAAGATTAAGAAAAGGCAAATAGACTAGGCTAATGATCCAATATAGTACAAAGCTGTAAAGCAGCGCAATAAGAGACATTAAGTAGTTCCAAAAGAAGTCCAGGGCCTTGTCTTCATCATTAGAACAAAATAAACTAAGCATACTGCAAACTACTCAGACTAAGACAAAAAGAACAAAACATAAGGCATCATTGGAGTAGCAAAAGAACTAAGGACACTGGAAGGAACAAGTTCATGGGTGAGAAGCAGAGGGGGTCAAAGCTCTCACAAGGGTGGAAATCTATTGAGCATGAGCCTCCATGTCTCTTCTGAGCTCTTCCCTGAGTTGCTTTGTTTCCTTTCTCAGCTCATTATTGTCTTCACGAAGCTTGGCATCCTCTTCAACAGCCAACTCCAACCTCTTGCCGAGTTCTGCAACCCTACTGCTCCTAGGAAAAATAGCAGATCCTATGGGTCCTCTAGCCTTGATCTCCTCAAACCCACACTGCTTGAGGGTAACAACATCCAAAACGTCATTGTGGTTTTCAAACTTAAGCTCAGGTATGGAAATATTGAGCTTGTCAAACAACTCAGTCAGCATGAAACCATATGGCATAACATACTTGGGTTTGGAAGTATCTAACATCTCTTGCCATGTGCTGAATAATCAGGCTAGGAAGATTGATAGGCCTACCAGTATCAAATAGCTCCATCACAGCCATGTCCAACAGAGTAGCTTTATGCCTTCTCTCAGACCTCTGAAGAATGCAGGAGTTGACAAAATAAAACAATAACTTGTGGAAGGGAGTCATATCAGTATTGTATACTTTCTGGGGAGCATCTAGCTCAAACTTTTGGGAGAACTTCCTGGTGACCACAATACCAATGTCAACATCATTGTCTATGGCTGGCCACTTCTTCTTCAAGTAATTGTTAAGTCCCAAAGAAGAGATATTCATAAGTATCCTTAACTCCTCAGCATCAAACTCCATGTCAAAGCCCCTTACCTTACTCTTGACGACCTTCCCATCCATTGTGAAATTTGCATAGAACCCATAATAGCAGGAACACATACTGGGGGGAAAGCTTTGACAAACATGTGCTTCCACCCCTGTAGCTAGAGTTTTTCAACCAGTTGAGCCATCCCCTTCTCATCAGTGTTCGCAAGAATCTTCGCATTTAGCACTTTTCTGTTCCTAAACTCTGTGAGTCGATCAACTGCAGCTGGCACATTCTTTCTTGTCTTACCCCTACTGGCCCTTGCAGAAGAGGTAGCAAGTTTGGTGACTTTGGCACCCTTTTTCTTTGGTGTAGCAGACTTTGCTGGCAAGACAGAGTCAGATTTATCTTCTCCATCCACCTCAACAACAGGTTCCACAATAGAAACCTTCTTCTTTGGCTTCTTTGCACTTCTAGACTCCTTAATGATTTGTGCATCAACAGCCTTTCTTTTACTCCTTGTGAGAGGAGTTTTGGCGGGAGGAACCACTCCTTTCCTTGTTAAGACTGCTGACTTTGTAGCTTTCATATGGGTCTTCCTGGATTTCTTCCCTACCTCATATAGTGGCACATCATCTTCATCACTGCTAACTTCTTCATCTCTAATGAAAGGAGTCAACAGAGACCTAGGTTCTTAAGCCCTTGTCTCTTCACCAATTTCTTCTGAAGGGGCTATGAAAGTGTTTCCAATTGTCATGGAACCTTCAGATTCCTCACTCACATTCCCCTCTTCTTCCTCAATCTCTTCATAACCTCCTCCACTCTCACTTACCTTTTCTTGATCCTCACCCTCACTCTCAGAAACCTTCTCTTCTTCACTATGATTTTCTTCTTCTTTTTCAGAATCATTAGCCTATTCACCTGACTTATCCTCTGTATCACTCTCCTTCTCATCTCCAGATGCTCCCTCGTTCTTACTCTTTTCTTCTTCATTGGCTATGTTTTGAGCATCATGTTCCTCATGATTGTTCACAGCTTCTTCTTCTTTTTCAACCCCATTATATTCCTCATCCTTAGTCCAACTAAAGGAAAGACCATCAGAAGCCTCCTTTTACACAGGTTCTTAACTTCCTTCCCCTTCAACCATAGGCTCCACAACCATTGTATCTACCTCCTTCCTCGGATCCCCTACACCTTTTTCTACAGTGAATTTCTCCAACTGTGGCTTCTCACTCATTGGTGGGAGAGTATATAGGGGTGCATCATCTATAGCAAACACCAAAACATCTAATTTGGAAGGAGAAGGTTGTACTTGATCAGTAGTAGCTTTCACTGATTCCCCCTGAACCATAGATTCCTTGGCTAAAGTGTCACCCTATGTAGTAGCATCAGGCACTTTCTTGACAGATTTTCTTGGAGTGGCTTTGACCTTTGTTGACTTAGAAGCATTTTTTGCAGGAATCTCATGTGCATGGGTAGTTATTTTTGGAGGAAGGGATATAGTGGGGTGGGAATGATGGGAATAGCATGAACAGTAGGAACATTGGATGATGATGTAGGTATAGTGGATGATATCGAAGGAGAAGGAACAGGTGTGGGTGTGGGTTCTCTTGATGGCTTGACATTTTTCTTCGATTTGGGCTTCAAGATTTTGGGTTTTGCTTCAGCCTTGGTTGATGATTTAGCTTTAGAGGATGTTTGACTGGCTTTAGGCATGGTGATCAGATGAGAGATTCGAAGAAGAGAAAGAGAGAATTAGTTCTTGATAATTGCTTTTGCTTCTTGCTTAGGGTTTAAGAGAAACAGCGAGGTAAAAGAAGCTAATCATAACAGCCTTTTAAAGGCATTACTCCTGATTTTACTGGAAGAGAGAAGGTGACCAAATTTGAGTTCTAATGGGACTTTTATAATGATTACTTTGATTGTTAGGATTTCAGGAGTAATTGATCTCTAGTTGCACTAGGATTCCCCCTTACTCTTTGACTAGAAGACGATTAGAAGTGATGCTAACAGAATTAAAAGCCTGAGTATTGCAATAATTTTAGGATATAAAGTCCTAGTGACTTAAGACAGTATGGCACGTACCTGAGTCAAAGAACCAACTCCTTAGCAACTCCTTATTTGTTTCTGCAATAAAGCTTCAGCACTTCATATTAGTATCATGCAACACAGTTATCAGCCACATTTCCAAAGCAAGTGTGTGACTTTAATACAAGAACAAAGCTGAATCAAACACATTGTACTTAAATTATCTACATCTTATTATGCCTTTTCTAGCCAATCACTAGGATTCAACTTAGTGGTGGGAGTTGATTAGACCTAGTTCTAGTCTATTCCTTTTAAAGTGATCCCTACTCAGAGCTTTAGTAAACATATCAGCAATTTGATCTTCAGTTTTACAAAAGTTAATTGAGATATTCCCCTTTTCAACATTGTCTCTGAGAAAGTAATGTCTAATGTCAATGTGCTTGGTTCTCTTGTGCTGACATGGATTTTTGGCAATGTTTATGGCACTGGTGTTATTACAGAAAATGGGAACACAATCAACAAATATACCATAGTCCCTTAGCTCTTGTCTTATCCATAGCAACTGAGGACAGCAGGATGCTTCTGCCACATATTCAGCCTCAGTTGTAGACAAGGCCACTGAGTTTTGCTTCATGGTTCCCCAAGACACCAGACAAGAACCTAGAAAATGAGCTGTTCCTGAAGTGCTTTTCCTGTCAACATAAAAATCTAGCATCAACATAATTGACTAGATCAAAGCTATTCCCTCTGGGATACCATAGACAGAGGTCAGGGGTCCCCTTGAGATTTCTTAGTATCCTATTGATAGCCTTCAAGTGGGATTCCTTGGGATTTGCTTGAAATCTTGCTCATAATCCAACACTAAAAACTATATCAGGCCTGCTTGTTGTGAGGTACAACAGTGACCCAATCATTCCTCTATATAGTTTATGTTCCACACTTTTTCCTTCATCAAGGTCCAGCTTTGTTGCAGTTGCAATGGGTGTGTCAATGGACTTAGAGGAATCCATGTTAAACTTCTTCAATAGTTCTTTGATATATTTCTGCTGATGTATCATGGTCCCAGTAGGTGTTTGCTTGATTTGCAGTCCCAGAAAGAAGTTTAATTCACCCATCATGCTCGTTTCAAACTCATTTCCCATCATCTCAGCAAATTCCTTGCACATTGCTTCATTGGTATCCCCAAAGATAATGTCATCCACATATACTTGCACAATCAGAATATTCTTCCCCGTGCTCCTTAGAAATAAAGTGTTGTCCACCTTTCCTTACAAAGTTGTTGGCTAAGAGGAATTTTGAGAGCTTTTCATACCAAGCTCTTGGAGCCTATTTCAGTCCATAAAGAGCTTTATCTAGTTTGAACACATAGTCAGGAAATTCTTCACTTTCAAATCCAGGAGGTTGTTTGACAAACACTTCCTCCTTCAGGTAACCATTCAAAAAGGCACTCTTTACATCCATCTGGTATAAAGTGAACTCCATGTGGGCAGCAAAGGCTATCAACATTCTTATAGCCTCCATTCTAGCTACAGGTGCAAGTGTCTCATCATAGTCATTGCCCTCCTCTTGATTGTATTCCTGAACTACCAGTCTGACCTTATTCCTTGTGATATTTTCTTGTTTATCCAACTTGTTTCTGAACACCCATGTGGTACTTATGATAATTATGTTCTTGGGTTTCGGTACTAGGTGGAAGACCTTGCTTCTCTCAAACTGATTTAGCTCCTCTTACATGGCTACAATCCAGTCTAGATACTTTATAGCTTCTTTGATGGTCTTAGGTTCGACCTGTGAGAGAAATGATTTGAGTGCACATAGATTTCTTAGAGAAGATTTGGTTTTCACCCCTGTATTTGGATCAGAGATGATATCCTCAAGAGGATGTGAGCTTTGATGCTTCCATGGTCTGATCTGTATACCTAGAGAAGCTTCACCTGAGGAGTGACACAAAGGAGCAGGTTTAGTAGAT
The DNA here is from genome assembly GCA_002018475.1 of Nicotiana obtusifolia. NCBI lineage: Eukaryota > Viridiplantae > Streptophyta > Magnoliopsida > Solanales > Solanaceae > Nicotiana > Nicotiana obtusifolia. Next base: position 30,756 of record MCJB01035163.1, on the reverse strand, counting down.
GTGGCTTTATTAGTCTAGTCAGCAGCTAGAGTAGTTCTTTCTTCTTCTTGTTCCTCATGATCACTGTCAAGTTCCTTGTGGTTTTTATATCCATCTTCATCAGATTCCTCTGTATTTCCATCACCAGTGAACCCTATGTCATAATCTTCATCCTACAGACCTTTCTCAGCTGAGTTGTCAGATTCATCAAAGATAACATGAATATTTTCTTCCACACACATAATTCTTTTATCAAAAACCTTATAGGCCTTACTATGTGGAGAGTAACCCAAGAAAATTCCCTCATCACTTCTGTCATCAAACTTACATAAAGCTTCTTTACCATTATTATGCACAAAGCATTTGCACCCAAAGTCTCTTAGGTGAATGATGTTGGGTTTTCTTCCTCGAAGTAACTCATAGGGAGTTTTCTCAAGAATGGGTCTGACTATGCATCTATTTAGCAAGTAGCAAGCAATATTAATTGCCTCAGCCTAGAAATTCTTAGGAGGTCCACTAGCAATCAACCTGGTCCTCCCTATGTCTCTAAGGATTTATTTTTTCTTTCTACAATCCCATTTTGTTGTGGAGTTATAGGTGCAGAGAAATTATGGTCAATGCCATGTGAGCGACGTAAGTCAAGGAATTTTGAATTTTTAAATTCAATTCCATGGTTAGTTCTTATAATTAACACATTACATCCTAGGTTTTGATGAATCGTTCTGAAAAATACACATAAAACATCAAAGCTTTTATCTTTGGATCCCAAAAACAAAGTCCAGGTATACCTAAAGAAGTCATCAACAATCACAAACACATGCCTCGTACCTCCTCTGCTCCTTATTATCATTGGTCCACATAGGTCCAAGTGAAGGAGTTCTAGAGGTGTAGAAGTACTTACAAACTTTTTAGATTTAAAGGATGACCTAACATGTTTCCCTCTAACATAGGCATCAGTCAGAGGTGAACTCAACTTTAGGTAGCCCAAGGACCAAGTCCTTTGCTGCCAACTTATTGAGTTGAGATAGACCGGCATGTTCTCGTCTGCTATGCCAAGTAGTAGATCATCTTCCACTACACTCAAGCATGTGTGCTCTCTCTGGGGAAGTGACATAATCGATATCTTGTAGACATTGTTATGTCTCTTACCTTTTAACACAATTTCATCTGTATCAAAACAATGCAAATTTTGAAATTGAATTTTACCTCATTTTCTTTGTCGCACATTTGAGAGATGTTGAGAAGATTGTGTTTAAGCCCTAACACATAATACACATCTTCTATAGCATGAGAGAGTGACTTTCCAATCTTTCCAATACCTGTTATCTGGCCCTTTTTCCCATTTCTAAATGACACACTCCCTCCTTGGAAGACTGTCAGTGAGATGAAGTTTTTCTTTTCTCTAGTCATATGTCTTGAGCATTCATTGTCTAGATACCAGTCTTGATTGTTTCCTCTCACCTTAGCCTGCACCAATATTCACAAGTTATTTTTGGGAACCCAGACAAGCTTGGATCCCTTTTTGTTTGAAAAAGGATGAATCAGATCCCTTCTTGCCCAGAAGAGGAGAGGGTTAGAAGCTATTTAACCTTAATCCACTTAGTATGGACAAGAGAATTAACCTTTGGCTCCTCTGCCTTATTCACATTTTTAGCAATAGCAAAGGTGTTTCTAAACTAAGCATGAATTAAGGTAGGACAAGTGTCTCTAAAGTGTCCTACTCTTCCACAATGAGTGCACATCTTATTATCAGAAATTCCTACATACTTTGCGTCAAACTTAGGGACAAGTTTTCTGTAGCCATTTCCAGATTTGTTATAGCTAAGTTTTCATTCAGCAAATTCAAGGCATCATAAGACCTATGCTATTTGCTTAGTCTAGAGAGTTCATAATTAGCCTTTTCTAGGTTTTCATGCAGGACTTTATTTCTACATTCAACATTACAAAGATTATCATTAGCAATTTTTAGTTTCTTTTCAAGCTTATCCTGTTGATCACTCATTTTTCCTTTGCCATGTATATCAGGATACTTCTTATTCTTAGAAGTAAGCTCAAGAACCCGGTTCTTAAGGTCTTTGACCTGTTTCTCTAAACTAGCTTTGTCAAATTCAAGCTCTCTGATATCAAGTTTGACACAAGAAAGGTTGCTTATTAGTTGATCATTTCCAGTACTCATTTTATCCATTTCATTCATTAAGGTCACAATTATGGCCATTAGTTATTTTTTGGATATAGCATGAATATTTTCTTTCAAGTCAGATATACTTACCTGGTTTGCTACATCTTCAGTTTCTGAATCACTCGTGGCCATCATTCTTATCACTTCTTCCTTTGTTTTGGTTTCTTCAATCGCCATCAAAGCCACTTCCATGTTTTCATTTCCAAAGTCAGTTTCCAAAGTCCTCCATATATCATGAGCATAGAAGCAAGAGGACACTCTGAGGAGAGTGTTTCTAGATAGGCTTCTGTAGAGCAAGTGTTTGCTTTAGCATTTTTCTGAACTAGCTGACGATCTTCTTCATCGTATTCTTCTTCTCTTTTGTTGCACCTTTACCTTCACTATGCAATTTGGTTGGGAGAATTGGTCCATGACTGACAATTACCCATAGGTTAGTAGCCGAAAGAAATGTTTCCATACGTAGCTTCCGTTTATTGTAGTGGTGTTCATCAAACAAAGGAGGTCTTCCAATGTGCATTCCAAGCTGTATTGGGGGTTCTGTCTTCACAGCTTGGTATTCATCAATCACAGCATAGATACTTATAGCCTAATCCTCCTTTTCTTCCTCTTGATAACTTCCACTGTCCTCATATGCTTCCAAGAATGCATGTTTCATTGCTTCAGTAAATCCTTTGTCTAGGATTTTTCCTTTGTTGGAACCCTTTTCGCTCATCTTCTCCCTTTTCTCTTTTTCAGCTCGTTCTTTCTTACACTCAATTTCCCACATTGGGCAGTCCTTGACCATGTGATCAGTTTGCCACACTTGTAGCACCCATCATAGTTTGCTTTGTCGATCTGCTTGGGCTTACTACTGGTCTCTCTCTTGGATGCACTTTTGGAATTCTTCATGAACCTCTTGAACTTGGCAAACATTGCTAGATCAGGATCATCATAGTCAGATTCACCATCCTCATGCGCTTTAAGAACCAAGGCCTTATCCTTCTTTGGTTCTTCCTTGCACAGTTCTATCTTTCTCATTTCATGAGTTTTTAAGTTTCCAACCAACTAATCAAGTGAGATTTTGTCCAATTCCTTGGCTTCCTGGATTGCAGTGACTTTTGATTCCCATGAAGCTGGAAGGATTCTTAGAACTTTGCTAACCAACTCTTCTGAGGTAAACACCTTTCCAAGTGATTTCAGTTCATTAGTTATTATAGTGAACCTAGTCATCATATTCTGGATGGGCTCGGACTCCTTCATGGAGAAAAGCTCATAGTTTCTCATGAGTAGCTCAATCCTTGATCTCTTTACTTGGTTTGTTCCTTCATGAGCAGTTTGGAGTGCCTCTCGTATCTGCTTCGCATTAGAGCACACATAAATTCTATTGTACTCATCAGGACCAAGTCCACAAATAAGGATTTTCGTAGCCTTTGCATTCTTCTCCATCATTCTGAAATCTGCCGCCACAAATTCGGAGGGGTCTTTAGGAATTGTTTCATTTTGTGCATTTTGTTTAGTAGGAATCAAAGGACCTTGGTTCATTATGGTTCATGGTTCATAGTCTTCAGCTGTCAGGAAGTTTTCCATTCTTGCTTTATCCAACTGTAATATTTTCCATTGAACAGGGGTGGCCTGGTAGTTGATTATCCTTCATTAATTCCGGGTGGAGCACTCATCTTGCTTCCAAGATCTCTCTAGGTGTTAGCCGTGTAAATGAGAGAACCTGCCCTGATACCAATTGTTAGTTTGAGTGCCCTTATGGATTCCTAAAGAGCGTGGTTCTTTACCGTGTTCCTTAAGTGTAAAGTAAACAAGCAATAAAATGAACACAATAATTTTTACGTCGAAAATCACCCTGCTGAAAAGGTGCAAAAACCACGACCTACCACATATGATTTTCAACTCTAACTCCTTAGAACAATGAGCCAAAATGTATCAATTACAAGACTGTAATTAAATACTCTCCAATACTCCTACTACTCCTAATTGATTCACAAGTTACTCTAACTTGTAAAGCAAAATACTCACTCTAACTCACTAATTGTTTATGACACTTGATTACAACTCAATTTTCTAAAACACATTCACTAGACTGACTCAAGAAGAATACAAGGCAAGTACTCAACACAAGTAAACAACTTATGACTCTTTAGTTGATGTGTAAAAGGACAGTTCAAAAATCTAAGTTCGGTCCTATTTAAAACACAACTTGAGATCTTCTAGGAGTCTTATTCATAGTCAGCTTCCTCTTTGATAGAACTCCTACTGTTCCAAGGATTCCACAAGCTTTGGGACTTTAGTCTCTGACTGAATTGTCCATATCTTCTTGAGCAATGACCCTTATCACTTCTAGTAGCCATCTTCCACCAAACTCGGACCTGGGTAACATTGAGAGAAAGTTACCGTCTTGTACAAACGTACAAGTATCACTCATGAGGAGCTGATTCTTTTTCCAGGAGCTGGTTCTTCAGAACATTTAAACAACTACGTTGAGGACCTAGTTCTTTGAACATTTAGTCATACTTTGTTAATTATTAAAACTTCAATACTCAACAACTTTAAAGTAAAAAATTGTTTTTAAATATATAGAAATGTCATTCTTTTAGAGATATGCTAAAAAGAAAAAAGAAAGTGAAACAAAGATATATAAAATTAAAGAATAGAGCTGTCGGAAATATTGACATTATGAAATTAGCAAAACCAAAAAGATGAAAACGATTAAACACAAATTTCTATTAATAGGCACAAACAATAATGTTAGATTAAGGGTGTGTTTGGTACGAAAGAAAATATTTTCTGAAAAATATTTTTCACTTTTCTTATATTTGGTTGGCTTAAATGTTTTGGAAAATATTTTCCTCATCAATTCATTTTCTTCCAATTGGAGGAAAATGTTTTCCCTATCAAGAGAAGGAAAAATATTTTTCAAAACACTTTTTCAACCTTCCTCGCCCTATTGCCCATACCCACCAACCCACCCTCGCAGCCCCACCCTAAATAAAAAATATTATTAATAGTACTTTCTTTTCATGTTATAGATAGATTTTTTTTTTTTCATTTCAACTAATGCATATTTTCTTTTCATGATATAAAAAAGTATTTTTTTCATTTTAACAAAAAAATACTTTCTTTTCATGATGTAGAAAAAGTATTTTCTTTCATTTCAACAAAAAAATACTTTCTTTTCATGATGTAGAAAAAGTATTTTCTTTCATTTCAACAAAATGAATATTTTCTTTTCATGATGTAGAAAAAGTATTTTTTTTTTATTTCAATAAAATGGTTACTTTATTTTCATGCTGTAGAAAGAGTACTTTCTTTTTCAACCAAAAAAAGAGTATCTTTTTTATAGTTATGGAGCATAAATTTTAATGTTGTTTTGCATAAAAAAGTAAAGCAGCAGATTAGTTCCTTTGAGTTTGTGTGAATTTTTAGAAGAATAATTAAATTGTTGAAGAAAATAAAGTACTGAAAAGGCAAAACGACCTCGTAGCCACTTAACTTTGCACTGATTTGTCATCCCGGTATATAAATATTTATTTTTTCCATTTGGACACCTCTACTTGATGAACTGAATACTAATAAACACATCCAACTGAACGTGTTCTTCACTCGCTGTGACATGACTGGCATGTCATATACTAAGCCTTTTATTTTTTGTACATGTGTAATCTGTGAGTCCTGCTTTAAAAGAAAAATCATTTTACCAGTTTTTTATTCTCCTCCTCTTTAAAAAAAACTAATTTTGTCGTCTTCTTCATAGTAAAAGCTCCTGTTGATCCACCATCATTCCACCATATTCAATACTCGGCCATCACAAGAAACATGGCTACTAGAAAAAGCAGTGTCCCACCAAAATCCAACCCCCCCCCCCC
>MCJB01035163.1:0-24724 GCA_002018475.1 Nicotiana obtusifolia | reverse complement strand
CCAACCCCCCCCCCCCCTTCCATGTTTTAATAATTAGTACACTTATATGGAATGTTAGAGGTATTAGAACCTCTGGAGCCATTGAGAGACTCAAAACATTAAAACAAATCCATAATCTCTCCCTCATAGCTATTCTAGAACCATTCCTAGACTCTTCACATATCACTCAATACCAAAACCAACTTTCTATGCATCATGTAGCTTCCAACACCAATGACAAGATATAGATTTTCTGGGATAAGGATTTCTCTGGTACTAGCACAGATTAAGATGAACAGCAAGTCACAATTGAGTTAAAGCATGCTGAAGCTCCTGAAATCTTCCATCTCACAGTCATATATGCTAAATGCAAACCTCCTTTGAGGAGGCCACTGTGGGACAAGCTAAGGAACAAAGCACAGAACTCTAGTGTACCATGGTGTGCCATTGGGGATTTTAATGTGATTGCATCAATTGAAGAAAAGATAGGGGGTATTCCATACCAACTCAACAAAAGTCTGGAGTTTCTGAGCATGATCGAGGACTGTGGACTCACTGACCTTGGATACTATGGACCTAGATACACTGGGTCTAATGGCAGAGGCCCCTGCTCAATTGTATGGAAAAGACTGATAGGGGATTGGCCAATGACAATTGGCTTGCTGCACACCCTGCCACTACCATTACACATCTAGCATCTACAGGATCAGATCATTGCCCTCTTCTCCTGGAAATCAATGTCAGACAGGATAATGCCACTAAGTATTTTAAATTCCTGAACTGCTGGATAGAAAATGCAACCTTCCTGCCACTAGTACAACAAGTCTGGAATAGGCCAGTCACTGGAAATGCAATGTGAATTTTTCATCAAAAAACTAAAACACTCTGCAAAGAATTATCCAAATGGTCCAGACAGGAATATGGAGGTATTTTCCAAAAAGTCAAGGAATATGAAGAGAAAGTCAGAAAAGCAGAAGAGACCTAGGCACAGTCCAACAAAGAATCAGATAGAACAATTGCCCATGAACTCAATGCTCAATATGTCAAACATTTGAAGATTGAAGAGGCTGTCCTGAAGCAAAAAACAAAACTACAATGGTTCAAGGATGGAGATGCCAACACCAAATATTTCCATAGTCTGATCAGAGGCAGAAGAAGAAAGCTGTATATCCACAAAATCAAAAGAAGATAATGACCGAATATATGATGATGAAGCAATAAGTGAAGCTGCCTGTGACCATTTCTACAACTTATTCACTGATCCTAGGGGAGTCATCAGGGAAGATCTTCTATCTTACATTCCTACACTGATTACAGAAGAAGATAATCATCAACTCAACAAAGATCCTACAATGGAAGAGCTCAGAGAAACTGTTTTCTCAATGAACCCATCCAATGCTGCAGGTCCAGATGGCCTCAATGGAAAGTTCTTCCAGCATTGTTGGGATATCATCCAGTTTGATCTCTTCAATGTGGTGAAGGCATTCTTCTATGGTCAATCAATACCTAGGTACATGACATAAGCATGCTTGGTGCGGATACCTAAAGTGGAATTCCCTAACACTTTGTCAGAATTTAGACCTATAAGTTTGAGCAATTTCATCAATAAGATTATATCCAAGATTATCTCCAAAAGAATTGCACCTATTCTTCCCAATATCATCTCCCCAAACCAAACTGCTTTATCAAAGGCAGAAGCATCTCTGAAAATATTATGCTTGCACAAGAGATTGTCCAGGGAATCAAGAAGCCAAACATAGGGGCTAATGTAGTGATCAAATTTGATATGCCAAAGGCTTATGACAGAGTATCTTGGTCCTTTACATGTATAATGATGAGAAGAATGGGTTTTAGTGAAAGAATCATTGACATGGTATGGAGAACAATGTCCAACAACTGGTACTCTGTTATAGTCAATGGCACAAGATTTGGTTCTTTCACTCCACTAGAGGTCTAAAACAAGGGGACCCTCTGGCACCTTCACTTTTCATTTTGGGAGCTGAATTACTGTCTAGGATGCTCAACAATCTCACACATGATCAGTTCTTTAATGGCTTTTATATGGAAAAGAGAGGACCTCAAATCACACATCTGAGCTTCGCAGATGATGTGATCATTTTCACCTCAGGTTGCAAAACCTCTTTAAAGAAGATCATGAAAGTTCTTCAAGATTATGAGCAGACATTTGGGCAATAGATTAACAAAAGCAAAAGTCATTTTATGACTGCCCCCTCTGCCTTCCAATACACTACCAGGAGAATTCAGCAGGTCACGGGCTTTACCAAAAAGGAATCCCGTCTAACCTACTTAGGATGCCTCCTATAAATGGCAGGAAAAGGATTATGTACTTCAATAGTATCATCTCTAAAGTGGTAAGTAGGATAAGAGGTTGGCATGGCAGTTTATTATCTTATGGGGGTCGATTGACCTTAATCAAGCATGTCCTGCAATCATTCCCTATTCACTTGTTGTCAGCAGTCACACCCCCAAAAGCCGTCCTTAAACAGATAGAGAAACTGGCAGCTAACTTTTTCTGGGGATGAACAAAGAAAAGAACAAATACCATTGGGCTTCATGGCACACACTATCATACCCACTGGAAGAAGGGGCATTGGACTGAGACCTATAGCAGAGACTTGTAAATCTATGGAATACAAATAATGGTAGGGATTCAGGACCAAACAGACACTATGGAGCAATTTCTTATTGGCCAAATACTGTAAGAGATCACACCCCAGATCAAAAAAATGGAGCTCTGGATAGTCTCAGACATGGAGAAGAATGATGATCAACAAAGAAACTGATGACCATCACATTCAATGGAGACTACACTCAGGAAATTCCAGCTTCTGGTGGGATAACTGGCTAGGTGTTGGGCACTTAGCTAACTTTAGACAAGGGCAGGACAGGCCCGGCAACACCAAGGTATCACATTACTGGACAGACGGGCAATGGGATATCCAGAAACTCAGTCAAATAACATCTCAAATAGCTCCCCTGTCCATAATCTCACACATTCTCCAAGTCAAAATCCATTATAACCCCCACATTAATGACACGCCAATATGGCAGCCTTCTGCTTCTGGGGAATTCTCTTGTGCATCAGCATGGACTGTACTGAGAGAAAGAAACCAAGTACTGCTCACAAATAAGATGATATGGCACAAGAAAATACCCTTCAAATGGTCCTTTTGCCTATGGAGAGCATTGAGAAACAAGCTGCCCACAGACGACAGAGCAGCTAGGTTTGGAGCTCCAAGTGTTAACAAGTGTGTATGTTGCACCAATGCAGGGAATGAAACAGCGGAGCACATACTCAACTCAGGTCAATTTGCCCAAATCATCTGGAAACACTTCAATGCACCAGTTGGGATTCAAAATCACAGACAATTCCTAACAATGAAGTTAATGAACTGGTGGCTGCAAAAAAGAGAGAATGAGGTGCAAAAATTGGTCTTAGACACATTGCCAATCACTATATGTTGGAATCTGTGGAAGAACAGATGTGCAGCTAGATATGGGGAAAAATCATCATCAGTTACCAGAGCACTGTACTCAATCACATCTGATCTAGTTCTGCTGCTCGGAACATCTTATGCTAACATCAAATGGCCTGTCACATGGCCAGAAATGTACATAGCTATAGAGAGTTTACAGCAACACACCAGTGTGCAGCAAGTAGTCTGGTTGAAGCCAACAGCTGGGTATGTCAAAATCAACTCAGATGGCAGTGCTCTAGGCTACCCAGGGAAAATAGGAGCAGGGGTCATCATTAGGGACCAGCAAGGTAATTTCATTCATGCTATTTCAAGTCCACTGGGAGAGGGAACTAATAATTTAGCAGAAACTCAAGCGGCACTCATTGGCATCAACTGGTGTATGCAAAATGGTTACACCAAACTTCATCTGAAAACAGACTCTAAGCTGCTTACCCAATGGCTAACAGGACAGTCTAAACCACCATGGACCTTAGATATGATAATACAGGAAATCAAACATTTGAGCCAACATTGTGAAGGCTTTAAGTGCACTCATGTCCTGAGAGAAGCCAATGGTCCAGCTGATACCCTATCTAAATTGAGCCATGATTCCAACTTCCTAAGACATTATAACAGCCAAAAGGACCAGCCTGCACTCATAAGGGGACAGATTCACCTTGACAATAAAGGCACCCCTGCATTTAGACAGAGGAAGTCCAAAAGACTCAACTTCCCACCACACATGATGAATCACAATGCACCTGGATGATTAACATGAACATATTCTTGAGAGAAGAATCAGTAACTCAACATACTACAAAGTTAGAATACAGTAATATCAGCACAAGCAGTAAGCTGAGCAGCAGACTGTCCTTCCCTTTGACTGCTTTGCTGCTGAAAATCTACTGTTCACCCAACTTAGCTCAAAATTTCCTATTTAAGATACTAACACACAAGCCAAAATCAGTAAGCCAACAGGAACTCCCCCTCCTTAACATGTCTGCTGAGTTTTGCAGGTACAAGACACAACAATGCCTCACTGCTGCAGCTACAAAGGTAGTCACTATAACACATGGTGCTACAACCTTTGTAACTGCAGCAATTCCCCCCCTCCCCCTCTTTTCACAGCTCGTTTTCTGCAGGAAAATAGAGCATAAACAGAAGTAGAAGCAGTAAACTGAGCATAAGCAGAAGCAGTATCTGTATCAAATACATAGCTCCAGAAGCAACATTAAACTGAGCAGCAGACAGTCCTTTTCTTGACTGCTCTGCTGCTGGTTTTCACAGTTGAATTATTGCAAGTTTATAGATCCCTCTAGTGCATTACTAAGTCTAAACATCACAGAAGCAGGTTCCTAGTAGCAGCAGCAATCCAACAACTGCATAATACCCACAGCAGCAATAATTGAGCAGCAGACAACCCTTCCCCAGACTGTTCTACTGCTGCATTCGTAGATTGTTCTCAGTAGGGAAATAGGCACCTCCAGCAATGCATCAACTACAAAACACCCCCACAGCAGCAGCAAAATAGATCCCTCCAGCAGTGGCAGTAACAGCAGCACGGAAAATACAGTCACCATTCCAACAGAAATCACAACTCATAGAAGCAAAACATCTCCACAACAGCAGTAGCAACAATCCTCAACTATGCTTCCTTTGTCAAAACAAAGTTGATGATTGGTACCTTCTACTTGATGATACATCATGTAGAAGATCCTCCCTTTTGCTAAAAATAGACCTCATCGTATAAGAGGATACTATTTCAAACTACTCCCTTAGTAGATTTAGGAACATATATACTTTTTATATAGATTGGCCTAGATTCACTTTACAATGTTTTTGTACATATGATTGTCCGTCGATGTTATAAGATAAACAATCATTACATCATCATAGGTCTAACCCATCACAATTATCTACTTATACTTGGTTGTCAAGTCTCACTCCCTATTGAATTTGACCAAAAAAAAAATACTCGGCCATCATTTTTTTTCTCTTCACCCTTAAAAATCTTCCTCTCAAAAGACCTCTTAAATCAGTAAAATTAGCCATTGCCTCAACAAGTCACCATTGAAAGGCTGAAAATTTTTTATTTGCCGTGGACAATTCCCCGAACAAGAAAAAAATTAAAGGTGATATTTATTTTAATTTTTTGCCGTGAAGCTTTTGATGAAGAAAAATGGATGTCTATTTTGATTCCTAAGGATGATGTGTTTTTGAGTATTTTTCAGCAGTTTTACAGGGGAAGGAGACAAAGGTTAGTAGGTCTAGGAGATATTATGATGTTTGGGAAGTAAGACCATTGGTTTATTTGAGGTATTTTTATGGAGCATAGGTGCACCATTGTTGTACAGTGAAGAGCTTCAAAGCCTCTAATGGAGATGAAACGAAAAGAAGAGAGGAACAGAAGGACACGTGATTTCAGGGGAAAGAAAAGAAAAGAACGGGAAAGGGGATGGTGAGATGGGATGTAGGATGGGATTTTGTGAATTTTTTTATTCCTTTTTACTTTTTATCTTTTCTTTTCATTTTTAATTACTCGAGCAAATTGCTTTTACTCATCTGATTTACGTGATATGCACACACTGTTGCCAGGTCACACATATGGTTGCCACATAGATTTAGTCAATGATCAGAGGTATTTATTGGTACTCATTTCGTTAAGTACAAGTGTTTAAATAGAAAACTTGTAAGTTCATTTACCAGGTTAACAAACGGATACTAGTTTAAATGGCTCGGAGGCCATTTTGCCTACTAAAAACGTTGGGTATTTAGAGGAATAGGGGAGAGCAAGGAAACATGGGACTTGAGGAAAAGGGGTGAGGAGAGTAGCATAAAAAAATATTTTTCTAAAAATATATTTTCTACTCTCTAATCAAACACTTGAAAATATTTTTCAAAATAAGTTTTCCATTCACCAATTAAACAAGAAAAAATAAGTGATAAAACCACTCATTTTTCATGAAAACATTTTCTAAAAAAATATTTTCGATGGAAAATATTTTCCTTCGTACCAAATACACCCTAAGGAAAAATACAAACAATGTGAAAGAATATAGGTTAAGTGAAAAATGTCAAGAATTATGAAAATACTGTGATTCATTTCGAACAATAACACGTTTATACCGAATTGTATTATGTTTTTCTACAGAATACTTGGAGGAAAGATCATGATTCATGCACCCCAGCCTAGGTGTGTCTATAGTTACAAACGTGGATGCCAGACACTCAATTTAAACTATATTTCTTTTCTTTGTCAAAATTGGAAGTCATTTTCAATGATCCAAAAGCAGACAAAATACCAAATCTCACCTTATCTAAGTACAATAGAATTCATCAAAACTTGTGGTGATAAAAAATTTTAGGCTTAGGCAATATTAGTTTAACTGGACAAAAAATAAAAGCAAACACCAACTTCACTCCCTACACTGTAGACATAACATAAATATAAATTTGAAAGCAAAAAATTAACTATATAGTTCAAGGCGAAGGTAATAGCCACCAGCAATGCAGAGCTGGATTACGATTTCCTACCATATCCTCGAGTTTATAAAAATGGCCGTCTTGAAAGACTTTTAGGCACTGATTCAATTTCAGCAGGTACTCATTCTTAAACTGGAGTTTCATCCAAAGACATATCGAATATTATTCCTGATTCTGAAGTCTATGTCCGTATTTGTATACCAAATATTTCCATTCTTGGCAACTAAATACTCCCTCTTGTTATTTACTTCCATGGTGGAGGTTTTTGTATGTTCACTCCATCTTCATCCAACAATCATAACTACCTCAACGTCCTCGTGTTCGAGTCGCGAATCATCGCTGTTTCTGTTCATTACAGAAGACCACCTGAACACCCTCTTCCTATTGTCTATGAACATTCATGGCATGCACTTCAATGGGTTTTTTCTCATTGTAATGGCGATGGTCCTGAGTCGTGGTTGAACGAACATGTGACTTCGGACGTGTATTCCTCTCCGGTGACAGTACGGGTGCTAACATTGGTCATAATCTAGCTATGGCTGCTGGAAGTGTTGAGCCAGAGCTTATGGTTGATATTCTTGGTGTTGCTTTAGTCCACCCATATTTTTGGGGGTCGGGTCCAATCGGGTCGGAGGCCTTGTACCCGGATAAGAAGGTGCGCACGTGGACCGGCTGTGGTCGTTTGTGTGTCCTTCGAATCCGGATAATGATGACCCGAAGATTAATCCTATGACGGAAGGTGCATCAGGCTTAACGACTCTGGATTGTCGGAGAGTCTTGATTAATGTGTCGGAGAAGGATATTTTGAAGGATAGAGGTTGGGCTTACTTTCAAGCATTGGGTCGGAGTGGATGGATGGGTGTGGTTGAGATCCAAGAAACAGAAGGAGAGGATCATGTATTTCATTCGAATGACTTGCACCGTCAAAAGTCCAAAGATTTGATCAAGAACTTGGTTCATTTCTTAACAGGGAAACGCCTCATTTTCTTTAGATGTATTAGGCTTTCTTCTGTCAGGGATTTATAAGCTTTATTCTTTTATGGATTTATAAATTAAAGTATAATGCTTTTGCTCATTTATGTAATATTCTCTAGTTTGCTTGAACAATTTGAACATTATTTTTATATCATTTCAACAGTCTTTCTTCTTATTAAGTGCGGAGTATATTTTATTTACTAAGTACATCAAATATTATAGCCAATTCAAACCTACAACAAAAAAAGTACTGTAGTAGACATATTTAAAACAGTAGAGTATTAGAATTTCATGTCGATGCTAGGCTTAAACAAAAATCTTAAGCAGTAAAGTATTAATGTTAGTGCTTAAACCATAATCTTAAAAATATTTGACAGAGATCACTTCTGCAAATATAGAGGACCTTAAGTACTCGTGAATATAGTAAAGAGACCATTTTGAATCTGCCTCCAACCATAAGGGACTACTTTTGTCATTTTGTCGAAGTTAGGTCATTGGGACTGCGAAATTTTCAATCTGGTCATCAAGCGACACTAAACAAAAATCTCTAGCAGGCAAAAACAAAAGGAAACCAAAGAAGAAAGGTAGCGAAAAAAAGATGCAGAAACTGATATTGATACAATCGTTGTATCGTTCCATATGTCGCAGAACTTCAGCTTTATCGGTTTCCGCCGCCGCAACTACCGCCGTCAACCACCACTACCATCGACACCTTCATTTCTCTTCCCCGAATTTTCCAGCTTCTCCTAAAAGCCCTTTTCACGGTACTAGTACTTCCATCTTTTTACGTTTTATATACTTCAATATCTGCTTAAATTCGCATTTGTTCATACTCAATAAAAAGATCGTATTTTTGTTCTGCTCGAATATGGGTAATGTCTACGCTTCTTTATCTTTTTTGCTGTAAGAAGTTGAATTTATAGTAGCCTTTTCGTGGTACTAGCATTTTCGTCTCTTTTTTGTATATCTAATTCAGTATCTGCTTATGTTCCCTATGTTCTTCTACATACCCAATTTAAAGATCGTATTTTAATTATGCTCTAATAGGTAAAGGATACGTTTTTGAATTTTTTTTTTTTATTGTGTGAAGTTGAATTTATTGTCCAAATGGATGTTGAGTATTCATATAGCTAATCATGATTGTTTGAGATTGAGATATAGTTGTCGCTGTGGTAATAAGATGAATGTTTGATCCTTTTCTTAGTTGAAGAACTAATTGGAAAATAAAACAGCGAGTACAAAATTGAGTAATACCCCTTATTAGAAATTGGTACAGTTCGATCCTATATTTTGTTCGATAATCCCGTAAAAAGGAGGGTTGAGGTAGATTGATGCCCAGGTATAGACATAGTTGAACAAGGAATCATATAGTAGTAAATGCCAACTAGTTTGTGGTATTGGATACATAGTATTTATGGTAAGAAGTAAAATTCATGGTCCAAATTGAGAAGAGTGGATATGAGAATTCATATAGGCGACCCTAGCTTGTTTGAGATTAAGGGATAGTTGTTGCAGTAAGAAGTTGAATCCTTGTCCCCTATGTGAGTTTCAGAAAATATTGTAGGTCTCAAGCTCATATAGAAATAGGGTAGTGGTAGGCTGCAGAACTGCATAGAAATACTCAACTGTGATTCATATAGTAGCGTTTAGGATTGAGGCGCAATTGGTTGATTGATGATGTAGAATTAGTAGTTATATTTTCGATATGATGTCTGAATTGGAAGGGATTTTCTGACGGGATTATAGTGCATTGCTTATTGATTTGATTGTAATATAAAAGTTCTGAAGTTTGATTTTACTGATTATTAGCTTTTCTCTTGCTATGAGAGTTGAGACACATTAGTCATACGTTTGATTGGAAATATGAGAAAGGAATTTTAATGCTCTATCATTTCTTTGCTCTTATTTTCACTTAGATGTTTAATTTTGAATCTCAAGTTTATTTAATTTTCCTTTTTAGAGGAAACATTTGGGGTGCGGTATGGCCTGTGATTAGTGGGAGAGGGGAATGTAGACAAGGGGGGCGACAGGAGGTCCTTGCACCTAAATATGCAAGGTGTGACGTGCCAATTTTTGACTGCAACTTTGTTCCCATTCCTTTAATGATAATTATAATAGCGCTGGTTACTTTTAGGGATTCTTCATTTCTCTTTTAGGTTTTGTGCTTCTGCTCTCTAATTTCTGATTTCAGCAGGCGTATTTTTTCCTACTACGAATGCTAGTTGAGCTAATATAATTTTGACAGTAGTTTTTGCTAGTTTATAGGACAAATGAATTTCTGAGCATGGTAGTGTCCCACTGCAAAAAAACCGGCAAAAGAATTTCTGAGCATGACATTATCCCACAGCAAAAAGTTGGCTTGGTAGGCTTGAGCATGGTTTTGGTAAATATTTGGCTCACTCACCCTGTGACTAGTCGGAGTATGTGAGTGCAAACAAATGTACAAGTGAGGGGAGGTCCTTGCACCTAAATATGCAAGGTGTGACGTGCCAATTTTTGACTGCAACTTTTTTCCCATTCCTTTAATGATAATTATAATAGCGCTGGTTACTTTTAGGGATTCTTCATTTCTCTTTTAGGTTTTGTGCTTCTGCTCTCTAATTTCTGATTTCGGCAGGCGTATCTTTTCCTACTACGAATGCTAATTGAGCTAATATAATTTTGACAGTAGTTTTTGCTAGTTTATAGGACAAATGAATTTCTGAGCATGGTTGTGTCCCACTGCAAAAAACCGGCAAATGAATTTCTGAGCATGACATTATCCCACAGCAAAAAGTTGGTCTAGGCTTGAGCATGGCTTTGGTAAATATTTGGCTCAATCACCCTGTGACAAGTCGGAGTATGTGAGTGCAAACAAATGTACAAGTGCTGGCTCCTTGATTAGATTTTGGAGAACATAACTTAGAGTGAGGGTTATTACAATCTATTTAGGATTTAATTGGTAGAAAGGTCCTCATACTAGTAATTTTCCAAGGGTTTCAAAAGTGGAACTTATAATTTCTGGATCACATATCATGAAGCGGCTTATAATCATATGTGAGTAGTGCTTATAATTTCCTGGATCTTGCTCACTAAATTGAAACATAATGGATTTTGCTACACTTTTGACAATAGCAATCGGAAGCACACGTTCTTTCTGTGAGGATTCAGCCCACATGCCTGACATAAAAGATCCAGAGGTCAAACGTGCTTTTAAGGACTTAATGGCTTCAAGTTGGGATGAGCTCCCAAATGCAGTTGTTGGTGATGCAGAGCATGCATTGACTAAAAATACTGATGACAAGGAAGGCCAAGAAGCTTTGATTAATGTTTTCCGTGCAGCAGAAGCAGTGGAGGACTTTACTGGGATTCTCACGTCTCTGAAAATGGAGCTTGATGATGCAATTGGCTTAAGTGGTGAGGTAAGACGAGTTTACTGAGCAACGGACAGCATTCACATTTTCTTAAGTTCTTGCTCTTTAATTTTTTATATTGCTGCAGAATGTTAAGCCTATGTCAAAAGAGTTCTCTGATGCATTTCACACAGTATACCAACGATACATCACCTACTTGAGTGCTTTTGGGTCAGAGGAGGGATACTTGAAGAAGAAAGTTGAGATGGAACTGGGGACAAAGATGATACACTTGAAGATGAGATGCAGTGGCCTTGATTCTCAATGGGGAAAGGTACCGTCTAATTTTCTGCTAGTTGGTTCCCACTTATTTCAGTTTTTCTCTGAGTAGGTTAGGACTTCTTTATAAGCAATTTTTCTCTATTATTTCAATTAGTTTTACTGACCATACTTTTTTCAAATATTCCCTGCCAGATTTGTGTTGTATTTCTCTATTTTAACTATTTATGCATTTCCCTGACCAAAATCTTATTGTAAACATAACCAAATGCTGTGTTATCAAAGGCGCACTTAAAGCGCTCTTAAGTCCTAGAACGAGGCATAAAACATGTTGAGCGCTTCACATGCCTTAGCGGGAGCTTCAGTGTTGTCATCAAGGCACTAAGGCATGCTTTTCCTAGGCAACACTAAACAATTGATATACACTTTATTGTAAATTTTCTTCAATCTCTTTGTCTATATATTTGGTATTTATGCTTAAAAATATTAGTCTTGGACTACACATTCATATTTGTAGTTTTTTTTTCCATTTGCGCCTTTCTTTATTGAAGCCCACGCTTTATTTGCGTTTAAAGCACCTACAAACCTTAAAGCTTGTTCCACTTTTCGCCTTTGAGAACACTGATCGGATGGTAGCTTTGTTATGTAGAAAAAGTAATATCATTTTGTTGTTATGCTAAATTTATCATACTAATGGAAGTAACCTATTTGGTTGTAAATCGTGATTTGTTTTCTTTCTTGCGTGAAAGTAATAGACATTGATATGAGATCTCTTGAAGAATTTAGCTTTTCCATTATTTGTTTTCTCACAATGCTTTCTGGCTTTCTCACTCCAGGTTACAGTTCTTGGGACTTCGGGACTTGCTGGTTCCTATGTTGAGCAGAGAGCATAGACCTTCACAGATGGCTGAAAGTTGGGAGTGTTTCTTCTTTAAGTTACTTGTGCAACATTTTCATAGGAAGTGAAAAGGAAATTTTTAGATAATACAGGCTGCATCAATTTGATCCATTAAACTGCACTGTTCTTTCGCAAGTTATGATGATGTGATAGCAGCTAGCAGGAATACGCAGATGATACTATTCTTCAAGGAGATAGTTTCCGGAACATTCATTATTCAAAAGTAGGGTTTTATGTCAATCGATTCCTGTTGACTGGTGAATCAGGTCCACCGGTCTGGTTTTTCTTGATTGGTTATTGAACATGGCACTTTGTGGCACCCAGTTCACTTTTATCTCTTTGTGTTCCATTGAACAAACTGAATCTGTGAACATCTTTTACTTTGATACTAGTGTGGATAATGATTCTACCTATGCTTGTTGAGAAAAGTGAGAAACACAAAAAGGGACGCGTAACATGAAAATTTTGAACATCCAAATGATATTAAAAAGCTGTCTTCAACTATGCAAAAGATTGTACTATTAGTAAATAATATGATTCATGCATGGACATAAGATCAGCATCCTCTCTCCATGGAAAATGCAAAGTTGCTTTGCCTGCTAGAGATAACTGACTTAAAATGCCAGCAATCAGTGCATCTTAACCATTCCAGCATTCTTACACCATGACCAAGAATCAGATGGTGATTTTGGCAAAGGTGGAAGCAACAAGGCTTTTTGGTATAGGCCAAATGGCCATCCTTCACAGTGAGAGAATTCCTTTAACAGAATGCCTCCAGAGATCTTGGAAGTCAATCCTGTCTAAGCTTGAAGAACGAGAAAAGATTGTTTTAGCTGTGACAAATGCCTCAAAACTTGTAGAACTTGAGCAGGGAGAAAGACGACTAGCAACAGAGTAAAAATCTTCCCTTTCTTCCTTTTCTTGATCTTCATTGTCCTCCTCCTTTTGTCTTAATCTTGCAGATATGAATAAATCTCCTGTTGTTGGAGAGTAAGCCCAGGTAAACTTGTCAGTTGAGTTGTTTGTCTTTCTTCTGCATTTCAACTCCATGCATTTACTTATCACTGCTGATATAAATACCTGCTTATAAAACCGCAAAACAGCATTCAGAAAATATGAGTAAATCAGAAGTTAATAGCATTGAACTTAGAAGAATTACATGGCTGCTTTAAATAAGTACTTCATCTTCATTATCATAGTCCCAAATCGGATCATCCTCATCTGGAGTTGAATGTGAACTTTTCCGAAAGGAATGACAGTTGGAAAATGCATCCTTGAGGGTTGAGGCAAGGAATTTGAATCTCTTGGAAGTATTTGGAGAGTCTTGATTAAAAGAGAATCCCATGGTTTTAGAAGAGCTGCTTGAGAGTTGTAGGTGAAAAGTTACCCCAAACAGAAGTAAATTCTTTGTTAATCATCTCTCTTCTGATTTCCCATTTGAAATTCCTGCTTGAAAGGGGCCTTCCATCTTCTCTGAAAATATGAGGTTTTAATCTTTAAGGTGAAGACTTCAGCAGAGGAACCTGCAAGGTATTTCTGAAGCGAAAGCTATGGACATTGAATTTCTTATTGCATACAACTATACAAGTAACTTGGTGTTTCCTTGTCATGGGCAAGATGCTAAATTTGTGGTGAATTGCTTTCACTTCAGCCTGAAGTTAAGGGTGAAAAAGGACACGGTGCCAAACAATGACCTCTTGCAGATCCTTTCGTATTTCTTGACTGGAATAAGGTGCAAGAGAACTTTCGTTTATCATTGAACCAGATATGTCTAGACAAAAGGGTTTATGCAACTTTGCAAAAATGTTGGTCTGGTTAAAAGACTATTTGACATGGATATTAAAGTCAATATGTCCTTTTTCATGCCCTTTCCGGAAATACCTGCTTTAAAACTGTACGCCTAGGAGGTAAGAGTTGAGAACAAAGTGATGAACATGTGCGTAACTCGTGAAAAGTTACCGAAGAAAGTTAAAAAGCGTCGTTTGAGGAGCCGATCCTAGTAGTAGTCGGTCAGGTAAATGGACCAAGCCAATGGTGTTGAATTGGTTTCTTCGGATGATCAGCCATGTTGGGACTGAGACACGACTCGACTCCATGGGGGCAGTAGTTGGAAATCTTGGGCAACATCAAAAGTTTCATTAGTTGTTTTAGAATAATATTACTAGACACAACAGTTGGGACCAGGAATTTTTGCAACTGGGAACTGTATGTTCTATGTTTTTCCGTTTGTAGCATTTCCTGTAAAAACTTAGCCCACTTCCTACAACATATTACTTCAACAAATATGAATAATAACGGGGTAGCCCGATGTACTAAGTTCCTGCCATGCACGGGATCCGGGGAAAGATCGGACCATATTAGGTCTTATATGTACAGGCTTACCTTGCATTTGTGAAAGAGACTATTTTCATGGCCTGAACAAATGACGCAAGAAGTTTGAATCTTCTTAATAAAAGGTCCAAAAGGTAGTACAAGAAGTGAAGGAACTGATTCAAATGCTTAACCATAGTCCACCTTTGCAAGGATAACGAGGAACATAAAGAAAACAGTGTTATTTTCTTAATTGATACTACTTTAAAACTAAAGCATTTTAACGTGAGAAGAGGGAAGACTGCGTCCTATTTCTTTAAAATCATGTGTTTTCAATTATGCGACTCATACTTCTTAGAGACCCTTAAAAAGTCAACTGTTTCAAGGACTCACATGCCATTTTATGCCATTAACTAAAGACGCATTAATCAGCTGACCTTCTTAGATACCTTAACTCAATTGCTCTAAGTACTAAAGTGAATTGGATATAAATAACAGAAAAGTGGCTCTGTCATGTAGCCTACCAACCATTTCAGAAGTAACCAAAAAAAAAAAAAGCACAAGAAATTTTAGACTTCCGATTTTCCCTTGTCATTTCAAATTTGCAAAAAGTTTGTGGAGAATAATGTTTTCCAACTAGTCACAATTACAAGTGAACATCTCTGTGAAGCCTAGTATCGCCATTAATCAGTAGGCGGACTTTAAGTGAGCAAGATCCACAAGGAAGCACAATAGATGCTGGCAAAGATTTAGATGTCAGCAAAGAGACTGTAAACCCATCTCTGGATATTGAACAACCCGTGTCAGCCAATTCAAAAGAATCAATAAAGTAGTAGTCACCACATCTACAAGGATAAGAAAGCTCTATAATATCACCAGAATCTTGAACTGTAAGGTCCTCTAAGCTAACATCTTCAGCAATTGCTACATCCTGTCTCAAAGCTAGCAATTCACCGTCATAAAGTGCACGTGACCTTGGGTTGCCAAGGGTTTCCCAAGCTCTCTGTATCTCCAAAAATTTGTTTTCTGTCAGACACTCAGAATTGGATGTTTCTGATGCCTTTTGCTGCTTGTCTGGATGAAAACAAAGTATGGCTGACCGATAGGCTTTACGGATTTCTTCAAAATCTGTATCGTCCTTCACACCCAGGATCTCATAGTGAGTCTTATGAATGAAGTTGCTGCTCGAAATCATGGCACCCTGTATCAAAAAATCTTTACTGCAAATCCACCCGCCAAAAAGAAAAGGAAAAAGAAAAGTAGGAGGGGAAATTTTTGGTGAAGACCAGCAATCTACTTTTGACAAGTATCAATAAGATTGCATGCACAGAATAAGATCGCATACAAAGAACTTTATTCTAATAACCGCAAAATCTATTTTTTCCCAACTTCTAAACTGTGATGGATAATGTGTCCGCCCACTACCTTCTCCACTTAAAAATCAAACTTGCTTCACCAGCTAAGATTCAAACTAATAATGCGCACCTACCACATATCGCACACTGTATTACCTTTGTCATTGAACCAAAAAGCACTGGGACAAGTTCAAAAACTATAAAAGACGACCTTTGGGATTTTTCCCAATTGAGCTGCAGGACTTAAACTCACATCCTTCAGTATGCCTCTCACTCAATTCACTCCCTACCCATGGAGAAGAAATAAAAGACGACCAGCAGGGAAGAACTTCAGTAGGATGCTTGACTGCTGACCATCAAACAGCCACACAAATTACTAGACTGTCTAGCTTGCTGTTACAACGTGCGTCCTAGGCCCTTATTGTTTCTATATAGAAGCCACTGATAGAGAACAGCCCAGTTCATCCATCAGAAAGAGAGAATTTAGCAGTGAACCAACGTGCAAACATCTAAACAATTTAGCACCACAGAAGCATGAATAAACACTTAGCAGCCGCATGATTACTGTAATGTGGTTTCTAATTATCTGAGGTTACAATAGAAATGAAATTAGACAGATAATTTGAGTGAGCGAGGCCTGGTATCCTAGCCTACATCATTTTGCTTGACTTGGCATGCATGAAGAAACAAAATTCAACAACAAAGAATGCGTCAAGAAATGCAAGCAAGGTACCCCTTTATGCATAAAGATCAGGCACCAATCAATAATACTCATAACAAGATTGAGAAAAGTAGCCTTCACATGGCACTGAGAAGTAAAATGCTCTGCATCTTAATCTGGCAATCTTATAATGATGGACTAAATTTAACAAAGCAACACCAACTACAAATTACCAGATTTGCCGTATGCTACAATATCAGCATTTTGAAGTACGGATCTAGGAGGAGTCAACAATCAGTGCCAGGACAATCTTATATTTCAGAGCTAGCAAGTAATTGACAGAGAGGTATGACCTTAAGCATGCGAGATCACTTACAAGGGAATACTTTGGTATTAATTGGAGAAAGGTCAGAAGCAGCTACATGTAATTAGCCTTCACGGTCACCTTAAGTGCCTCCTCTTCTTTTAGTGTTTGCAGAGTAATTGGCCAATCAGAGAGGACGGGAAATATGATAAACAGGAAGTTCAAACAAAGTTCCCCGAAGCTGAATAACCATAGGGAACCGCCTTTCACCATGCTTAAGATTTTCCTTCTGCTTTAGTCTTCTTCCATCGCAAGAACCAGAGGCATCATCGGCATCAGGGGCGGCTCTAAGGCTAGGTCAACGGGGCTGTTGCCTTAGGCCCCCAAAATTTGAAGGCCCTAAATTTACTTTAAACTCAAATTTTATTATAATTATCTTCACTTATTAATTAGTATATTTGCTTCACTTTTCAATTTTAGTTTTATCTTTTTTATATAGGAATTAAGTTAGATATATCGCCAACATAATGAATTTCTTTGGCAATCTTCTTTGAAACTGCATGAACACAAAGCATTCATGCACCGATTTTCTTTTAGTGTAATTCAATATATTATATTAGGTTATTTATAGTTATTTTAGATATTCACCAATAAGTGCTGCTTAATAGAATGAACTATAATTATCGTTTAAATTGATCAAAGGAGTAAATATTTTTGACACAGTCAATGCTCAAAACTTAAGCTATTACGTTATGTACGTTTATTTCTTTTTCTTCTTGGCGATGATAGCCAAATCAATTCTCACTTTAAGTTCTGGACCTCAACATTCGATAATCCACCATTTTATTCTTTGTGCTCTCCCAAGGTTTTTTTTTTTTTTGAAATTCGCTTATTTTTTTATCTAAAATAATTAATTTGTTGTTTAGAAAGCAAATTTTTTTGTTAGTGCAAAAATTTTATAAAATAAATTTAAGGGCCTCTCAATATGGTTTCGCCTTAGGCCACATAATTCCTTAAGCCACCCCTAATCGACATATTAGCCTAAACCACATCAACATTTCATCTCCCAAACCTTTTAACTTCACTGGTGAATTCACACATATCCCCTATAAATATACCATCAAATTCCAGTTTTGAGATATCACATCAACCCTATCATCACTAATCCTAAGTTATCAAGGGACCCGGGATATAGTGATTCAAAAAGTTCCTTTTTTCTTTTTAGTTAATAGATTTCGCTCATCAAGTTCCTGTTTGATTGCCACTGTTAGAACCCCCACAATGTTCCTCTCTAGGGATTAATATGTGATGGCTACTGGATCTAGACATCAAGAGCGATTCTCTATGAAGAGTTTTTCTTTGAGACACCAAAACAAATGTTGACATTCCCCAGCAGAGTCACCAGAGCTGTCACACATCCTTTTTCCAAAGATAGGGAGTTTTTCCAATTAAAGTGACATTATTCGAAATGGGATCATTTATTTAATTAGAGTCGCCACTTGGAATATTTATTATGGTGTCTTAAGTCACCTGTTTATTTTTAAAATCTCAAATCGAGGAAATTGACTCTGTTTAAAGTCCACGAAACACAGAAGACCTAGGTAAGTAATTCTGTTAACTCGAGAGAATGTGTGAAGCACTCCCGGATTCTGTCGTTTTAGCATGGTTGCTTTTCTAATCATCCCTGGCTTGATTAGTTCGGAGATTCTACATGATTTAAGGATTTCTGTGCATTTTTACCTTTACCGCTTTTAAATTACTTGGTTATTATAATTATGGAATATTTTGAAAACGAATCGCGTGTGTGTATATTCGTTGTTTTGGTGTGTCACAATCATGTCACGCGTACGTGTACACAATTAATAACACTTTTATTATTATTAAGATTGTTTGGCCAAGGTCGCGCAAACGTATACACAATCACGATAATAGATTTAAGAGCGCGCTTAAAGCATTCTACGAATATTCATAAGTTGTTTATTTTCCTAATGCTACTTCGAGATTCATTGCGAGACATAAGATTTATGGAAATATTGTGTGGAGAAAGAAGTAAATTAACTATGGAAAGGTAAGTTAGCTTTACTATTAAGGAAGAAGTGGGTCAACAGCCTATTATCACTAAAGTGGGCCCGGCAGATTTCTCTTTCGGCCCAATTAATTCAAATGGAGGCCATTTCAAACTAATATCCCATGGTCCAAATAACCTGAATCCACAAGCCATTCGTACAGCAAAACCAAACTTGTCCAATTTAACCATGGACTAGTGGCTCATTAATTCTTTTACAAACTTACATGAAGATATCATTAAAAGTTTAACATGCTGAATCATAAAACAGTCATCCAAAGCATAAGGCAACCAGATGATAAAGTAGGTGAGCCATTTAAGATCCTTTTACGCCCCTTCTTTTTAATCTATGCAATACAATAACTTAACTTGTTCATGTAATCAGGGTATAACGGATATTAATCGAATAGAAGTTGAGCCCAATCAAACAGATATCATTAATGTACAATTGAAGCAAGTATTGTAGACATTTGAACTCATTTAAAAAAGGGAGGAGATAAGGTTAAGAATGAACCTCAAACTTCCCAATATATTGATAAGGGAACTCGTACAGCAAATTGTCTATGAAGTGAATGGAATGCGAAACCAACGCCGTCGACCTCGAACGGCAAACGGGGACTGGCGACCTCGACCCACCTTGCAAAAATGGTGATTTAGTGGCTGTTTTTCTGAAATTTGAAGGTGATTTCGTGGCTGAAGTTTGGACTGTTTTGAGGTTGAAACAGTGGTGGAGAAGGGCTGTTTTGTGGCTGAAATTGGGGGGGTTTTGGGATCTTCACGGGGTGGTACTACAGCTGGATTTGAGCTGTGTTTTCATGGCTTTTTTGGAGCTGATGTGCTGCGTTTTTGGGGCTGTTTTGGGGCTGATTTCCATGGCTTTTGATGGAGTCTAAAGGTTGTTTCAATGGCTGAAGTTTCTGCTGGTCTTCATGGTTATTGAGTGAGGAAGATGAAGTTGTTTTCGTGTGTTTGGCTATTTGGCGAGGAGAAGCTACGGCTGCCTCCTTTCTTGCTTATTTCTCTAGGTTTCTTAATGTGTCCCCCCTTTTTTTTTGTGTTTATGTGGGTGAGGTCTTATATGATATGTGTGTCTATTAGATAGTGTGAAGTGGGTGAATTGGAGGACAAGAAATGTTTCATCACAGCTAATGTGCGCTTGGCCAGTGCATTTGCCAAAATCTTTCAAGATAAGAACAACACAAAACTAAAAAAAATAAAACCAAAAAATGATGCATTCCAAAAGATCACTGTATGGAAAAAACGTGACATTCTCTTTCTTTTCTTTTCGTAAATTTTCTTTCTTTATTTATTTATTTTTTTTGGAAGTAAAATTAATATTCCAAAAGTGTTACTATTTTTTATAGTTTTCAATTTTATTAAATGAACCTACTATAAAGTCAAATAAAGCCTAAAATATCAAGATTAAATTTAACGAATATTAAACACTAAAAAAGTGATAATTTTTTTAGGTATGGTAAGAAATTAGGTGCTCACATCAAGTAAATTGGAAATATTAATACTCCATATTTATTGCTACTTTAAAAATGTCATTTTTTTCCGCATCAACTTTATTCATGTTACAGTTCACAAGCTGAGCAGACAAATGAAACCCATTGGACAATCACAAAAAGAGAAAGGAGATCAACCCAACAACTAAAATTATCATCTGAATAACAATACATCTTTAAATTTTCATAAAGTAACCACCTTTACTGCAAAAAATGGACGAAAAAAACGCACCAAAAACTGGACTATGAAAATTTACCTAAAATAGGTATTCAGATTTCACGGCCGGATCCAGTGACGGAGACGGTGGCCCTTATTGCAGCGGCAGAAAATCTCAGGTGAGACGGCAGAGAAATTGGGGTGCTGAGTGGAGACAGAGTTAGGTCTTTTTTTTCCTTTTGCACCACAGAGTTACGGGTGTTTTCCTAATTAATAGCGAAAACCGGAAAAGGGTATATTTAAGCAAAACAACAACTCACCGTGGAAAATAAAAATCTATTTTGAAAATAGAGAACTGAACTTTAAACTAACGTACATAATAAATTGAAATTTTTTCTATAGAAGAAAGTAAGTTGCTATCTAAGCTGCTTATAAGTTGTTACTATATCATAAATAGATAATCTTTTATTGGGATAATGTTTATTTATAACGGAGTATCGAAAGGATAAGCTCATTATACCAAATGTATATAATCTTCTACCGGGATAACATTTATCCATAACGGAGTACGAAAGGATAAGCTCATTGTACCAGATATAAATAATCTTCTACCGGGGGTGATGTTTATCCATAAGGAAATACCGAAAGGATAAGCTCATTGTATCAAATATAAATAATATTCTACCGGGAGTGATGTTTATCCATAACGGAGTACCGAAAGAATAAACTTCTTTAGGAGGCTTATTTCCAATAGAGTACTAAATAGATAAATATATTTACGGCGGAGTCTCATATAGATAAGCTTCTTCAGGAAGCTTATTTATAACGGAGTATTAAATAAACATCCATAATATAATATATTTATAACACTCCCCATTGGATGTTCATTTAAAAGATAATGTGCCTCATTAAAACCTTATTAGGAAAAACCCCGTGGAAAAAAATCATAGTGAAGGAAAAAGAGTACACATATTTAGTAATACGCATAACTAATTACAACAACAACAACAACCCAGTATAATCCCACAAGAATACGCATAACTAGTTGTCTCATTAAAAACATTATAACAAAAACCCTGTGGGAAAAACAAGGTAAGGAAAAAAGAGTATAGCGCGTATTTTACTCCCCCTGATAAAAACCTTGTTTCAAATATTTGAGTCTAAGCATTCCAATCTTGTATACCATCTTCTCAAAAGTTGAAGTTGGCAAAGATTTAGTGAATAAATCTGCCGGATTGTCATTTGAACGGATTTGTTGCACATCAATGTCACCATTTTTCTGAAGATCATGTGTGTAGAATAATTTTGATGAAATGTGCTTCGTTCTATCTCCTTTTATAAATCCTTCCTTTTAGTTGGGCTATGCATGCAACATTGTCTTCGTATAAAATTGTAGATCTTTTATCACATTCTAAACCACATTTTACTTGAATAAAATAAATCATTGATCTCAACCATAAGCATTCCCTACTTGCTTCATGAATAGCTATTATCTCAGCATGATTTGAAGAAGTAGCAACAATAGATTGCTTTATGGAGCATCGTGATATGACAGTACCTCCACATGTAAACACGTACCCGATTTGCAGCTTTATGTGGATTAGATAAATAACCTGCATCTGCATAACCAACAAGATCTGCACTACCTTTGTTAGAATAAAATAAACCCATATCAAGTGTTTCTTTTAAATATCGCAATATATGCTTAATCCCGTTCCAATGTCTCCGTGTAGGAGAAGAGCTATATCTTGCTAGTAAATTAACAGAAAATGCTATGTCAGGCCTTGTAGCATTAGCGAGATACATAAGTGCACCAATTGCACTAAGATAAGGTATTTCGGGACCAAAGAGTTCCTCATCATCTTCTGGAGGTCGGAACAAATCCTTATTCACTTCAAGTGATCGAACAATCATTGATGTACTCAATGGGTGCGCTTTGTCCATGTAAAAGCGTTGTAAGACCCTTTCTGTATAGGTAGATTGATGGATAAAGATCCGGTTTGCTAAATGTTCAATTTCTAGACCAAGACATAGTTTTGTCTTTCCAAGATCTTTCATCTCAAATTCTTTCTTAAGATATTCAATTACCTTTTGGAGCTCTTCTGGTGTTCCAACAAGATTTATGTCATCAACATAAACAGCAAGTATAACAAGTTCTGATGCCATTTTCTTTATAAAAATCTATGGATAGATAACATCATTTATGTAACCCTCTTTCAGCAAATATTTACTAAGGCGATTATACCACATACGCCCAAATTGCATTAAACCGTACAAAGATCTTTGTAATCTGATTGAATACATTTTCCGAGATTTTGAATTTGCTTTAGGCATTTTAAATCTTTCGGGGATTTTCATATAAATTTCATTATCAAGTGAACCGTACAGATAAGGTGTAACTACATCCATTAGATGTATTTCAAGCTTTTTATGTAGTGCTAAATAGATGAGATATCGAAATGTTATGGCATCCATGACTGGTGAATATGTTTCATCAAAATCGACTCCATGTCGTTGTGAGAATCCTTGTGCGACAAGGCGAGCTTTGTATCTTTCAATTTCATTTTTATCATTCCTTTTTCGCAAAAAATTCCATTTATGACCAACTGGTTTTATGCCAATAGGTGTTTGGACTATTGGTCCAAAGACCTCTCTTTTAGCAAGTTCAATTCTGATTGAATAGCCTCTTGCCATTTTGGTCAAACAGATCATTGTTGACATTCTTCGACAGATCGGGGTTCAAGATCCTCACTATCTTGCATAATGTTAAGTACAACATTATATGCAAAAATATTATCCACCACTATTTCAGATCGATTTAAATTAATCCCTTCACCAGTAGAACTTATTAAAAGCTTCTCACTCACTTGAGTCTCGGGTTCATTGATTTCTTCAGGAATCTCAGAACTAATCAGATTTGGGTCTCTTCAGGGAATCCCTTCATAATGTCATTTTGATCATTTGTCGATTTTCTTTTTCAAGGATTTCGATCCTTAGAACCCAAAGGCCTACCATGCTTCAAGCGTGCTTTAGGTTCACTAGCTCTCATGCTAGTAGATGGTCCTGCTGGGACATCAATTCGGATAGGCACATTTTCTGTAGGGATATGTGACTTAGTTATCCTTTTCAAGTCAGCAAACACGTCTGGCATTTGATTTGCTATATTTTGTAAATGGATGATCTTTTGGACCTCCTGATTACATATAGGGGTACGTGGATCAAAATGAGATAATGATGAAACTTTTCACATAATTTCTCTTTTGATTTCCTTTTTCTCTCCCCCTAATTGTGGGAAATTTGTTTCATCAAATCGACAATCTGCAAATCGAGCAGTAAATAAATCCCCCATCAATTGTTCAAGATAGCAAATAATAGAGGGTGGTTCAAACCCAACATATATTCATAACCTTCTCTGCGGGCCAATCTTACTGTGCTGTGGTGGTGTTACTGGAACATATACAGCACATCCAAAAATTTGTAGATGGGCAATATTTGATTCATGACCAAACACTAATTGTGACGGAGAATATTTATTACAATGTGTCGATCTAAGACTGATAAGTGATGCTGCATGCAAGATAGCATGGCCCTAAACAGTATATGGGCAATTTTATTTTCATAAGTAGTGGTCTTGCTATCAATTACAGGCGTTTAATAAATGACTCTGCAAGGCCATTTTGAGTATGAACATAAGCTACAAGATGTTCAACTTTTATCCCAACTGATAAACAGTAATCATCAAAAGCTTGAAATGAGAATTCTCTAGCATTAAGGAGAATAGCCTTTGTAGGATAATCTGGATAATCTGGGATTGTGCCCTTAATGGAATTATTTGGGCTAATAGCTTTGTAAACGCCAGGTTGCAAGATGATAGTAGGCACACATGAGACCATCTTGAAGATGCATCTATTAGGACCATAAAATATCTAAACAGCCTAC
>MCJB01035152.1:11500-69951 GCA_002018475.1 Nicotiana obtusifolia | reverse complement strand
ATAATGCATGCTGGACTCATAAGAGTCATACTACCATGGTGAAATAATAACATATCAATCCTCCCATAAGAGGGGAAACAATATACGTACTGCTACCTTCTAAGAGTAGAGTATCTTTGGGGTTCGTTCATTGCATTGTGTACAGTCAGAGTCGTGCAAAAGAAGGAAAAGGATAGTCTCACATACCTTGCAATACTTTCCAATCTCAAGCTATGAAACTTCCACGACTTCTTAGTCTACAATAAGAGAAATGATACTACCTTTATCGTTCAGGCGTCGTAACTATTATGTACCGACTGTAACCTATTTTGCAATAAAACGGACAGCACCTCCCCTATATATATGACTTCACACAAGTCCAAACAGTCACCAAACAACCAAACAACATCAATAAGAATCATATTGAGCCTCCCAAAATAGTCCACGCACAACCTAATCACTTCATACGTACAATGGCCACTATAGTCGTGTCAAACGATCCGAAAATATTATGAACAACTATCAGGCCACAACCCTAAACATATATGGTGTTTCTCCACACCCTTCCTCATCCAAAACTCCACAAATCAGTAGTATAACACGCAGCTTTACAGCAACACAAAACAGTTCACAAAACAGTTCGCTACAAGTGAATAACTCGAACTCACGGCTTCCGATCACCGTCCCGTGAGTTCTTACACACATAGAACGACTTACCAAGACCTAATAAGTATAAAACATGCATAAAATAGAGCAGTAAACTCACCTTTGTTGATAGATAACTCAGCCCTTGCTTTGGTTCCTCAAACTCTAGGGTTTACCTTCAACTAGAACTTGAAAGAGGGAAAATCGATTAGGGTTTGTTTGGGATTATTTTGGGGAGGGGTCGCAGGGGTTCTTTTCGTTTTTGAGGCTGTGAAATAATAGTGAAT
Source organism: Nicotiana obtusifolia (assembly GCA_002018475.1). NCBI lineage: Eukaryota > Viridiplantae > Streptophyta > Magnoliopsida > Solanales > Solanaceae > Nicotiana > Nicotiana obtusifolia. Next base: position 69,040 of record MCJB01035152.1, on the reverse strand, counting down.
TAGCTGGCTTTAGAAGCTTTTAAAAGCCCTCTCTTAACCGACTTTGGGCTTTTTAAATTTTAGCCCTAAATTTTGGCAAGTAGGTGATGCACCTACTTGTCACCTACCAGCCTGCGCAGTTCTACGGAAATACAATTATCTCAATACTCTGAGATCGTATTGACAAACGGTTTGAAGCATTGAAAACTAGACTCATAGACCTTTAATTTGGTAGGTAGATCACCCCGTAATTCCTTGTAAATTGGGAGAAAATCGCAGAAACATTTGACCTAACGTTTAAGTAAAATTGTGAACCTAAGTCGCGACAACTTTTGTCGACTTTTGTTTCATAACTCGTTTGACTTCAATACTTATGAAACGGATATCATATCATTCAAATACCTTAAAACATGACCTCTTGGTGATGTTAACCACCTCTCGATTTTCCCAAAAACGCGAGTTACAACATCCTTAACTCGTTTATCCTCTAATACTTGTTAACCGCCCTTATACACCTTTGCATCGTTTAGGACCAATAGGACTAAACTCTTATTGTCTCAAAGGTAATTCCCTTCTCGAACCAAGGTAGACTATCTTACGGTGTAATCTAACACGTACAAATATGGGTTATAACAATTTATTGGTATGATTTCCTCTTACCTTGCTTCATATATGGTTGTGTTTCATGATTCTCATACTCTGTTCATGTGTTCACGTCAGTTGGAGGATTCTATTGTGATAGCCCCCATGTTTATCGGATTTCTTGACTTTTCGCTAAGAGGGGGGTCTTTGGTAATAATTAAAATCACTAAGTCTCTTAATTCTTAATCAATGAGTTAAGCTAAAATATCAAAAGATAGGAGCAAAAACTTGACTTATCATTCTGGTTTGGTCGTTGTTGAGGGTCATGAAGCTTAGGCAAAGTTTTTGTTAGTTAATACAGTAGGTTTTGATGTGATTTTTAGATAGTTTGGCCAAGACTTGTGATTTGGGTGCTCGATAGGCATGGAACTCTGTTACATATTGTGTTTTTGTGCTACAGAATTGAGTTAGTAGAAGGTTTTTAGTTGTTGGATGGTTATCTTGTTGTGATACTGAGTCGAGGATGGGAACCTTGTATTCCTTGCGGATAGGTGTGTTTGTACCGGGCTAGGTGCCACAGTGGGGTCATGTTAGGATGAGATTCATTATGGTTATTATGTGTGCCTTGCCCTTTCTTTATGGGATGGATTCGTATTATGGTAACGATGGGGAGTTGAACCTATTGGACTTGTTTGGTAGATCTATCATATGTTTCTCTTTCCATATTTAGCCTTTATTCGAGTTGTGCAGTTATAACCCATATTTGCATACGTTAGCTTACGCCTTAAGTTTGTCTACATAGGTTCAAGAAGAGATTATCCTCTAATGATAAGAATTTAGTCCTATTGGTCTTAAATGATACAAGGGTGTATACGAGTGGTTAACAAGTACTAGAAGTTAAACGAATCAAGGATGTTGTAACTTGTATTTTCGGGTAAATCTAGAGGTGACTAATATTACCAAGATTTTATGTTTTAAGGTATTTGAATCATATAATATCCATTTCATAAGCCTTGAAGTCAAACGAGTTGTGAAACAAAAGTCGACAAACGTTGTCACAACTTACGTTCATAATTTTACATACATTAGGTCAAATGTCACTAAGTTTTTCTCCCAATTTACTTGGAATTGCGAGGTGATCTACCCACCAAATATAAGGTCTATGAGTCTAGTTTCTAACTCATTAAACTTTTTGTCCATACAATCTCCGAGTTGAGAGATATTCGGGTTTCCGCGAAACTGCACCAAACAGCTCTTGGTGGGGCCCACATAGGTGGTTAAGACTTGTAGATGTATATAACACGCCTCAACCCCGTTTTAAGTCATTATTTTTAAGTATATGCAGACCTTAGAACCCTAAGAATACTCTCTCAAGGTGCTCTCATGATCCAAGACTAAAACAAAGGGCAAACAATAAAAATCAAGTGTCAGGAATCCCCTGGCGCTATTAAGTTTCTGGATCCTCTTGTTGTTGCTGATTTTTGTGTTGTTCCAGCTTCTGTGGGAGGTTGTTTTAAGTCGTTTATGTTCTGTACAGTACTCCCTCAAGCTTTAATATCAAACCTAGGTGATTTCAAGCCTTCTAAAGTGATTCTAGTGCCGAAAAATCCTAATTGATTGCTAGCTTCGCTTCCTTGTTCTTGTGGCAGCATTGGAGGGATATTTCTTGGTCAATTAATGTCAAATTGGAGTTTTTCTTCCTGCTTAAAGGTAAGGAACCTCTTACTCTACATGTATTTAAGATTATCCAAGTTACGGCTCAGTCATTGAAGCTAGAACTTGTGAGATATATGTCGAATGACTTGCTAGTAATGTTGTTGGTTGGTGGACTGTTTTGGGAGGCTCAATAGATTATTATTGATGTTGTTTGGGCTGTTTCGTGATTTTTTTAACTTGTGGGAAGTCATATAAATAGGGGAGGTGCGGTCCGTTTCATCGTAAAATAGGTTACGGTTGATAATAATAGTTACGACACTTAAACGATAACGATAGTGTCATTTCTCTTATTGTAGACTAAGGAGTCGTGACATTTTCATAGCTTGATATTGGACAGTATATACAAGGTATGTGAGGCTATCCTTTCCTTCTTTTGCACGACTTTGATCGTGCGTAAGGTAATGAACGAGCTTCCAAAGATACTCCACTCTTAGAGGCTAGCGGTACTTACATTGTTTCCCTTCTTATGGAACGATTGATGTTGATGTTACTTCTCTTATTCTTATGTTATTAATGTTGTTGGTACTACCTGATTCTTATAAGATTCTTAATGAAGAGTTAATTCTAATAAACGTGTACGGAGGATACCGACCTTACGTCACTCCGAAAGGTTCAAAATGTGATTCGAATGAGTCCAGCATGCATCATATATATGTATCTATTTTACTCTACCGAGCCGCGCTATAGTCGGCCAGGTATGGCACCTATTGTACAACCACTGATCATTTGGGTTTTACCGAGCTCCACGGGGCCGGGTATGATTCTACCGAGCCTTATGATGGTCGGGTACGTTTTTACCGAGCCTATTAGGGTCGGGTATGATATGATGATAATGATGCCCACAGAGGTGTATGTTTTAAAAGTTTATGTATATATTTATATATATATATATATATGCATCATGCATTCATGTCAGTAGCCCTCAAAGGTACCTAGATCGCGCAGGTTGTATATTCTCTATCCCGTTTTACATTATTGTTCTTACTTATGCTTTCCTACCTTACATACTCAGTACTTTATTCGTACTGACGTCCTTTTATTTGTGGATGCTGCATGTCGTGCTGCAGGTCCTGATATACAGGTAGGGGAAACTCCCCCACCACAGTAGGCTAACCAGTTCAGCGGTTATTGGCGAGATCCCTTCTCCGGACTTGCCGTGGTCTTGGTATGGATTTTTATTATAAGCATTATGGGTATGTCGGGGCCCTATCCCGGCAAAGTTGCATCGCTTATCTTCCTTTAGAGGCTCATAGACATGTGTCTACTCATGTATAGATTGGATTGCCTTGTCGACTAATTTTTTTTGTACAGTCTCTCATGGCAGCTTGTCAGCTCGTACCTTATATGTAGCTTCATGACAGCCGTGTCGGCGCATAACATATATGTTCGTGCCATTATCTTCCATTGTTGGTTGTTTAGGATTCATGTCTACCATTTATAATGATCTCATCGGCCCTTATAGATAATAACAAAAGATAGATAAAATGCGCGTTGGTGCTCGGCAAGTATGGCCCGAGTGCCAGTCATGGCCCTCTAGTTTGGGTCGTGACATGTGCTTGTTGAGTTGGATTGTGATGTATGTGCCCAGATGGAGTTTGATGTGGATTGTTGGTCGGGTGAGTAGTTATGAGTTTAAAATGTTTCTTGCATCATTATTAGTGTTGGGAAGGTTTGGAACAAGGTTTTGGTCGATATGAGACTATTTATCGGTACCAGGTTTGGTAATGGGCAGCGATCGAGTTCAAATTTGTTGCTACGGGCCTATGGTCGATGTGTTATGTCATTTGGTTATATCATGTGGATGTATGCATAAGCTGTTATAGCTAGTTGAGTATTTTGCAGTGTGTTGAGATTATAGGGCCCTTGGTGGGTGTGGAAATTTGAGTCTAAGGCTTATCGGCATGAGTGGAAGGAATAATCTTCGGTTGAGATAATGTTGTCGGGCTTATGTGGATTTGGGTGATGTAGGATCACACGTGTGTATGTGCATAGAGAGTTTATACAGTGATTTGATGACTTGGAAAAGACTCTTGGCACGTTCGAGGACGAACATTTGTTTAATAGGGGGAGAATGCAATGACCCGAACGGTCATTTTGAGCTTTAGCGTTCCATTTAGTTGTTTGAGGTCTTGAGTGGCTTCATATTGTGTATGATTACTTGCATGTATGGTCGTATTCGATTTTCAGATGTTTCTAGATTGATTTGGATGAGTGATTCTTATTTTAGAAGCTTAAGTTGGAAATATTGACCAAGGTTTGACTTTTGTGAAAATGATCCAGGAACGATGTTTTGATGGCTTCGATAGGTTTGTATTGTGATTTTGGACTTGGATGTTTTCCCGGAATTGAATTCGGAGGTCCCTAGATTGACATGTTTTGCCGAATTTGGCCATTTTCAGGTTTAGAAATTTCCTTAGGTTTTACTATGGTTTAACTTTATGTCTATCGGGTTTGGATTTTCGTTTTGGCACTTGGAATAGGTCAGTTTTTTTACTTGGAACTTTTTTGCAATGTTTGGCATCATTTCGAGTAGATTTGATAGGAATCGGACGCGTGATTATGTTCTTAGAAATTCTTGAGTTTCAATGTAAATTTCATACATTTTGAAGTCTGATTCGTGGTTCTAGATGCTATTTTGGTGTTTTGATCGCTCAAGCGAGTTCATATGATGCTTTTATACTTGTGTGGATGTTTGGTTTGGAGATCCGAGGCTCGGGTGAGTTTCCAACGCGCTTCAGAGTGTTTGAAGAGTTTTAGTTCTTTTGGCTTTAGAATAGATGCTTCAGGTCTCGCAAATGCAAACAAAATCTCGCATTTGCAAGGAGGGACATCACATTTGTGAGATATGCTATGAACTGTTAGGTTCGCATTTGCGAATAGAAGGTTCGCATTTGCGATGGATGCTTGGGTTGGGCTAGATCGCATTTGCAATCATAGTGATCGCTTTTGCGAAGTGTTCATGTTCGCATTTGCGATAAAATCATCACATTTGCAACGTTAGCAGGACTGTGATGGATGTCGCTTGTTTGATCATTCTTCAGGCCGCATTTGCGACACATGCGCTTGAACATAAGGGTTGGAATTTGTGATTTAATCTCATTTTCATATCTTTGAACCCTAGAGTCTGTAGGAGGCAATTTGAGGAGGGGATTTTATCCTACAATCATTGGGTAATTACTTTTAGTCAATTTCCATCTATATTTTCATGATAATATATGAGATTTAACATCAAACTTTTAGGAATCCAAAGAGGACTTTTGGGGATTATTGTCTAAGTTTTGAAAAATGAAAATTTGAGTTTTGAGAGTCGATTTGGACTGGGATTTGAAAACAAAACCCATATATAGACTCGTGGGGTTATGTGTAGTCAAGATCTACCCTTGGCCTCGGGTTTTGACTGGACGAACCCAAGGTTGACTTTTGTCGACTTTGGGGAATTGTGTAAAGATTTGAACTTTATCAATTGTAATTGGTTTCTCTTGCATTATTTGATGATATTAAGTTGAATTTGGTTAGATTTGAGCTGTGCGGAGGTGAATTGTGAAGGAAAAGCTATTTTTGAGTGTTGATTTGGCCTAGTTGAGGTAAGTATCTTGCCTAACTTTGTGTGGGGGGAGCTACCCCGTAAGTTAGTTTTATTGCACTCTTTGAATTATGTGGAAGACGTGTACACCCGATGACGAGTGTGTACACGGCCTTATAGGTGAAAATTTGATCGGTTTAGACTCTTAGGCTTCTTTCATGCATCTAATTGAAGTTGCTCTATGTTAGATTTGCACTTACACGCTTTATTTGAAGTTATTAGAACATGTTCTATTTATTAATTTCAAATATACTCTTATGTGCTTTAATTGAAGTTGTTGCCTCTTTTATGTCATGTTATCTCTTTCATTGTTGGTTTATTCTTATTTGAAGTCATTGTTACATGTTAGCTCTTCTTGATATACTCTTATTTGAAGCTGTTGCTACATTTTATCTCTTTCATTGTTGAGTTATTCTTATTTAAAGATATTATCACTTGTTATCTCTTTCATTTTTGAGCGTATTCTTCCGTTTTATTGTGTCGTGACACACTTGGGTTGATTTACTTGCCGTACTCCCGTGTTATTGTTATTGTTGTTGTTGTTGATCTCAGTGTTGGTGAGCCGTGGGCTATGCGTGTTGTGGTATTGGAATAGCTGTTATGGAAATGTGGTGGCATATGAGCACATATGGTGCGAGTTGTTGTATTGTGTTGTTATGTTTTCCCTTGGCACATGTGGAATTGTTGAGAGGACTGTATGGGTGTTTGCACGTGAGTTTTCCGTGCTATTGTTGTTATCAATACTTGCACATGCGGCGAGACAAGGCTGGCTATATATATATATGTTGGTTTTGCAGATGTGGTGAGACAAGGCGTGCATCTAATTTATATGTCGCGCACGCGGCGAGACTAGGTAGGCTATGAAGGGGATGATTTGTGATGGCCTAGGTATTGTTGTTGTTGATATTGTGTGGTGGTGTAACTATATAGCCTGTGTCATACATACTACGGGTTTTGTTATGTTGTTTCGAATGTTCTACTCTGTGTCTCTGATTTTGCCTATTAACTTGAACTATGATAGTACACTTGCCCAAGCATACACCATAACCTTTCACCTATATCAGTCTAGGAGTATGAATCTTAACGTTTATTGATCATGTACATTAATTCTTGTATACCTGCCTTCTTTGCATGGCTTTAACAATTGGCACGTGAGTTGTCCGTGAGGATATGAGGTATTGTTACTATTAGCATGTGAGTTGTGCATGCAGACCTGAGGTATTAACGGTATTGGCACGTGAGTGGTCGGTGCAAAACGTGAGTTGTCCGTGCGGTTGTGATTGGTAACATGGGCACGAGAAGCGATGTGATTAGGATTCGTGATTTGGGACCCGTGAGTTGTGATTATGAGGTATGGTACCTCAGGGTGATTGTTGTGTAAACCTTGTGCAAGAGAGGTTGATTATTTGGTTGTCATTTGTGTTCCTAAATTGGTTTCGCTGGTACTTTAACTGTGTTTTGAATACTTTGTTGCGTTATCACCTATTAGCTCATTGTTGCTTCAACTTTCCATTTGCAAGTGTTATATTGTTATTCCTTCCTTGTTTCTCCTTATTCTGATATTCTTTCCTCTGTTAGCTTTATTGTAATACTTGCACAATTTATTATGTCTAGTAGGTGTCTTGACTGTACCTCGTCACTACTCCACTGAGGTTAGGCTTGATACTTACTGGGTACCGCTATGGTGTACTCATGCTACGCTTCTGCACATCTTTTGTGTAGATCCAGGTACCTTTGAGTGTGCCGGTGGCTAGCTAGCTATTGGAGATTTGCTACGGAGACTTCAAGGTATATCTGCAACTACGCTCGCAGGCCTCAGAGTCACCTTCTGGTGTTTTACATTGTTGCTATTTACTTTTATTCCAAACAATGATGTATTTTATATTCATCGTTACTCATAGAAAGGCTTATGACTTCCTACTACCAGTTTTGGGTTATTGTATATTTGTTGATTATTGTCGGCTAAGTATGGCATTTGTTGGTTCGTGATTATTTGTTAAATGGTTTAAATCTGTTAATAATTTAGCATGTTTTAGGCTTAGCTAGTCTTAGAGACTAGGTGCCATCACGACATTCGATGGTGGGGATTTGGGGCCATGAAACTAAGAACAGCAAGGGTAGAACATCAGAGTAGGAGAGTGGGGCTAAGGGGGCTGAGTTTGAACGGCTGAAGACTAGGTTGGTTGAAGACTAGGTTGGCTGAAGTGGAAGCTGAGAGAGACTCTCTCAAGTCTTAGCTTCCAAAGGAGAAATAGAAGAATGAGGGCTTCTTCAAGACATGTTGAAGCTGCTTCAGGTCAAGAACCAAGAACCTGGTCCTTCTCAGTCCTAAACCCTTCAATCAGTGACCCAAGTGGTGTGTTTTTTGCTTTTTTACTCATGGTTCTACGGTTTTATTTCATTTTGTGCTTTGTGGAAGGATATTATCAATAATATTCACTGCTTTTTCTCTCATTGTTTGTTGATATTTCTTTGATGGCTAATATCCTTAGATTCATAAGAGAAAATTGAATCCATGAAGCATTTGAAGTAGCCCTAGTGGCCATGAGTAGAATTTTCTAAAATCTGGTCAATTTACTTAATTATGCAACTTTTCAATGATGCCAAAACGGGGTAGATAATGTGTGCTTTTGCTCAAGACTATGATGTTTATAACCTAATGAACCTGGTTCTTGTTGATTTGTGACTTTAAATGGAAAGTTTTCTGACATTGTGTTTGAATTTGAGCTAAGTTGAAAAAGGTTCCATGCTACTGAAAAGCACAAAGTTTGTCATCATCAGAAAGGGAAAATTTGTTGACCTTAGTGGTTTTGGTTGTAATGCTTGACAAAGGAACACATGCATGAACCATGTCCATGGACAATGTACACATGTCACGATCAGATTCAAGATAAGGCATGTACGTGCAAGGGATAAGTATAAGTTTTTATATCTTATAGTCCTTGAATGAAAAGATTACATATTTGATAAGGAGCAAGACCCTTTACCTGAAGACAACTCTATCCTAGATAAGGAAAGAGTTAGATACTGAAGTTAAATAGAACTCTTCCCCCAAGGAAGAGTAAAGGATCAGGTTTCTAGTTAATCCTACTCCTACTAACTCTAGAGATATCAGTTGTGTTCTCTTTTACAAGTGACGCACACACGCTAAAGTTAAGAGATAATATCAATTAAGAACCACCATACAGAGAAGATGTACATATATGATCAAGTCTCGTGTGCACAAGTAGACATATAGAGAAGATATGTACCGTGCTCTCGCTAATTGAACCTAACAGCATATAGAGAAGTTCTAGAAACGAGGCATGCATACATTCCAGATCTAGCATATAGAGGAAATATTCAAAATAAAACATGTATACATCCAAGGTATTTGCAAATAGAGAAGAGATTCAATAACCAAACACTGATTAATTTTCCTCATATTGTGTGTACACTATCAAGAGGGAAACATGAGAGGACCATAGGAGTATGGATCCTTATCCACACGCTGCGGATAGCTCACGCACCAAACTTATGAACCGCATGGACCACTCACGTGCTATTATATCTTAGATCCGCACGGACGATTCATGTGCTATCATTCCAGTCCATATGACATAGAAAGCATATACAAGAATACATATACATGAACAATGGATATCACATTACATACTCATGGACTGATATAAGTTATATGCTAAGGTGTATGCATGTGCAAAGTGTACTAGCATAGCTCAAATTAGGCGATTACGCCTCAAATATATCAATTATCATGTTTGAATAGGAGATTAACCTACACATAACCTCTAACATAATTCAATTATCTCACGAAGGGAGTACTACATAAGAAGCATGATATCTTGAAGCTTAGCAATTTGTTCAAAGCATAACATAGCCGAAGCACAACCCGGGCATGGATAAAACCCCGGTGCATACACATGGGCCCATCCCCTCACATGTGAGCCACCCATAGCACGTAGCCGATACAAATAACTAAGGCAACTGTAGTGTCTCTACCAAGTTTATGAATTATACTTACCTAAAATAAGCCAAATCAACAATATAAAACAGCCTTCCCATGCGAATCGACCTCCAAACGGCTCGAATCTAGCACAGAAGACTTAATTAACATCAATTAAGCCCATATGAAACAACCCAAAATAAATATTCTTTGATCTTTATACAAATACACAGAGTCAGTCAAAAAGTCAACCCGAGCCGCACCCTTGGAACCAGACATTACTCACAAATCTAAAACACCCATTCGAATATGAGTCTAACCATACAAGTTTCATCCAAATCCGACTCTGTTTTGGGGTTCAAATCTCTATTTTTCATTTTAGAAATTTTTGGCAAAATCCCCACTTTTCCTCACTTAGAGTCACAAATCAAATGCTAAAATCAAGGATGGAATCACGAATACTAATCAAATTGTCACGACCAAACTCCCACCTGAGCCACGACAGTGCCTATCACTACTTGTCAGGCAAGCCAACAATCCATATTTAACTATACATTTGAAGAAACGTGATTTAACAAATTTAGCAGCGGAAGTACCATAATTATATAATGAAAACAATAATAATACTGCTACAACCATTCCTCAAAATCTGGTGTCAACGAGTACACGAGCACCATTGAGTATCAAAATACAAACCAAATCCTTTACAACTGTCTGGTCAATAGAACAATATATAGGGAAATAAGGGAAAGAAAGTCAAGCTCTGCGGACAACATAGCAGCTACCTTGAAGTCTCCAAATATTGGCACCAATGCAGATCTAGCAATCACCACGTCTAGAGGTACCTGGATCTGCAGACAAAGTGCAGAGTGTAGTATGAGTACAATCGACCCCATATACTCAATATGTAACAGAACTAACTTTGGGTTAAAAGAAGTGACAAGCTCAGAAGAAAACAGTCAGAAGCAAAAATTAAGAACAAAACACGGATATAATAAGGACAATAGCAATAAGTAACTAAAAGGAAATATCAGAATCAACTCGTTCATTTTATAGGAATTTAGACATGCTTTCAAGTATAAAAATTAAAGTCCAACACTAATAAAAACATGTCAGTCACAGCTAGCATGAAGAATGATACATCTCTATACCTTTATGTCAAGTATGCATGTCAAATAATTGATTTCACGGTGATATCTGACGTGCCGAAGAATTTCAGCACATTTTGATACTAATTGCTTAGATTTCAACTTGTTTTACATGCAATTTCCTTAGGTACTTATGTAATTTTAGTGTTTTTGCAGTATAAGAAGTGTAAGGACCTAAGAGCATGGAAAAGAGTTTAAAAAGTCACATAAAGACAAGGAAAGAGCAGAAAAGCATCACAAAGGTGAATATGTGATCGCAAACATCACATGCGAGCCGCAGAATTCACATCAAGATCGCAGATCAAGACAGACTTCTGGGGAAAATGTTATGTCAAGAATGCGGTCACATATGAGATCGCATAACTGGTATGCGAGATGCAGAATTGCACACGGAGATTTCAGACCAAAGCAGAGTCTTGGGAGAAGTTCAGAGTTAGAAATGCGATCGCATCTGCTATCGCATAACTGGTATGCGAGCCGCATAAGCGACCGCAAACCAAGCACGAAGTCTATTGAAGGAAGAAACCGCGATGCAAGATGCGGTTGCATTTCTACAATGCGGACCGCAAATCATGAATGCTATGAAGGCAGACCTAGGGGTGAAATCTGCGACAAACGTGTCAAAATTGCGGACCACATTTCTGTTATGCGACAGAAATGCAGTCGCATTGTTGAATTCGGGGCAGATTAGTCTGAATTTTGCCTCGATTTTTGGGCCTCTATAAATAGGTCTATTAGGGTTTTGTGGGGGCTATCTTGTCAGACTTTGGAACAGAAAGTACAAGGCTTGAATATTCCTATCTCTTAGAAGCTTTGGGCTCAAGAATTTTTTACTTTGTAAGCTTTATGACAATTAATATTCTTTTGATTTCAGATTTTAGAATGAGTAACTAATTTCAAACACTAAGGTTGTGAACCCTAAATGGGTGTGATGTTATTGGGTATTTGATATTGAGTATATATTTAACGGTTGATTGATATTTATTTACTTCTCATTCCTTAATCATTTTTGGTGGTTGCAAACATTACAAACGCCATTAAATTCCATCTTTGCTTGGGAAAGCGGGGTAGAATTTGGTAGAAGTAAATATCAAAGGCTCAAGGCTTTAAACCTTGTTTAATAAAATCGCTTAGGAATAAGTGGGTTTTAATTTGGCATAAATTGATTGTTCTTAATCAAAACTCTTTTATATTTGGAAAAATCATAAAGAGGAAATATTACCCAACTATTGGAAAATATTGGGTAGTCAATTGGACATCAATTGCATATCAAAAGATTCTTCTGTTAGAAATATATCATATTGACATCGATAGCATTACGCTTCATTAATGGGGACACAACCTTGATCTCTTTAATCATATTATTCATATTCTCAATATTGCAATTAGACTTTATTTAAAACTAAGTTCAATTCATACTTTTGTTACGATTACCTGGATAGAATTACGACTGTAATTGAGTATTACGCTAATCAAGTAAACTTTTCACACCTATTCCCTGTGGGATTCGACTCCAACCTTGTTGGGTTATTATATTTGACATCGACCGCTTACACTACTTATTAAGGTATAATTTGAGCGTATCAAATTTTGGCGCCGTTGCCGGGGAATACGGTTTTGAAATTACTAATTAGTGTGTGCTTTACTGTAAGTCTGATTCTACTCTATCTCACTTTGTTTGTTTTTCTTGGTGTTGATAGGAAAACATGTCGGAATATGGTGACGATGTGGAGGTAGAAGTGGAAGGAAATCCTTTTGCGGATATTGAGAAGTACATCGAGGATACAAATGCAATTGTACCTTCTGCTATTGGTGCTGCAACTTTCTAGGTGGAACACGGGTTAATTCTGATGCTTAAAGCGGAGGGATTTTTCAGGAATTCCACCGATGATGATCCAACACAACATCTTAGAAACTTCTTGGGTGTGTGTGCAATGCATAAGTAGAACAATGTCTCTGATGATGCCCTAAAGTTGAGATGCTTCAAGTACTCTCTAGCTGGGGACGTAAGGAAATGGCTCCAGAATCTTCCTCCAAACTCCGTTCATTCCTGGCCCGAACTTGTTCGAGCTTTCTTGTCTAAATGGTTCCCACAAAGTAAGAAGTCTGAGCTCAGGGATATAATTTTCTTCTTCAAGCAATTACCGGGAGAACAACTACATGAGGCATGGGATCGTTTCAAACTATATTTGGTGAGGTCTCCAAACCATGGTTTCCCGGATTCTATTTTGTTGGAGAAATTTTACATGGGTTTGGATCCGATGAACCAATCTATAGCCAAGAATGCAGCTGCCGAATCTTTCGGACAAGTCATTCGCAAGGGTGACACAGATACTTGACAAAATGGCAAAGCATAATCAAGCATGGCATTCTGAGGACACTACAGGTGGAATTGCATATGGCTCTCCTTCCTTGAGCAACATGATCAAAGAAAATCAAGTGATTGCAGAGCTTGCTACGAATGTTAATGCGTTGACAAAGATGTTCACCAAAAACCTAAAGAAGAAAGTAAATGTAGTTGAGAAGGTGCAACCCATACCAATTGAAGACAAAGGTCAAGGTTTACAAAATCAATGGAGGCCAAACCCGCAAGGGCAAGGCCCCAACAATGGCGAAACGACCAAGGTGGCTCAAACGAAGGAAATTGGAACAACAACAACAACAACATCTCAAATCGGAGTTCAAATCCCTATGTTACCCCAAAGGGTCAATACTCAATTCAAAGTTCCTCAGTGAGTCTAAGTTAGAAAGTATGCTTGAAAGAATACTGCAAAATCAGGAAAAATCTGACAATTCCATGAGGAACATGATCGAGCTTGTTGGCTCTCATACTGCAGCTATTCAAAAATTGGAGATGCAAATGAGAGATCTCTCTAGGGAGAAACATCCACAGCAAAAAGGAACACTCCCTAGTGACACAATTGCAAACCCAAAGGGCAGTGGGAGTGGCCCAACTTCTCATGTCATGGCAATTACTACCAGGAGTGGGAAGATACTACAAGGAAAGGGTGCAAAAGCGGTTGAAGTGGAAAAATTCGAAAAAAGGGTTGAGGTTGAAGAGCCTAATGTTGTTGAAGTTGAGAAAACTCTGAAAATTGTTCAAGTCCAAGAAGAGACCCGAGAAGTGGTAAAGGAAAAGGCAAAAGAAACAACAAACATTCTTCCGCCTATTCCTAGACCTCATCCTCCTTTTCCTCAAAGACTTGTAAGAAGGGTTGATGATAGCAAGTTTGAGAAGTTTTATGACATTTTAAAGCAATTATCGGTGAACATACCGTTCTTGGAAGCTTTTCAAGAGATGCCTAGTTTTTCTAAATACTTGAAAGATTTGATCACCAAGAAGAGGACCACCAAGAATGAGGTGGTGAACATGACTCACCGGGTTAGTTCCATTATTGCCATAACCCCCGTTTAGAAGAAAGAAGACCCAGGAGCCTTTACTATTCCTTGCACTATAGGGGTGCGTGATTTTGCAAGGGCCCTTTGTGATACTGGGGCTAGCATTAACTTAATGCCGCTTGCCATCTACAAACAAGCGGGATTAGGAATGCCAAGGCCAACAAGTATGAGATTGCAAATGGCTGATCGTTCCATCAAGAGACCGGTGGGAGTTGTTGATGACGTGATTGTGAAAGTGGGAAAGTTTCATATACCCGCTGATTTTATAATTCTTGATTGTGCTGTTGACAAAGAAATCCCTATTATATTGGGGAGAAAATTCCTAGCCACTGGAAGAGCACTTATGGATTCGGAACGGAATGAAATCAAATTCCGAGTGAATGATGAAGAGGTTACATTCCAAGAAAGTAAGGGTATGAAGCTACCAAATGAGTATGAAAGCATTTCAGTGATTGATATTGTTGACAACGTGGAAGATGCAGTTCAAATGAAGATGAAGAACAATGCCTCGGTGAAGCATTGGTGGCTATCTTGGTGAACTTTGACGGTGAGGCTATGGAGGGTTATGGAGTCGGTAAATGCATTGGAGGGGCATGGTTCTTACTCTTATGCTCTACCAAAGCTCTCTCTCGACTTGGAGAATAGATCTACATCTCCCGCAAAGCCATCTATTATTGAGCCACCACAACTAGAGCTCAAACCACTTCCTCCGCACTTGAGGTATAAATTTCTTGGCTCAAATGGTACTTTACCAGTAATTGTTTCTTCTTTGTTGAATGATGTGCAGGTGGAACAATTGTTGAAAGTCTTGAAGGAGCATAGGCAAGCCATTGGATTGACAATTGCAGACATTCGTGGGATCCCTGCTGGAATTTGCGAGCATAAAATTCAATTGGAAAGTGGGACCAAACCGAGTGTGGAACACCAACGACGGTTGAACCCATCAATGCAAGAAGTGGTAAAGAAGGAAATAATCAAATGGTTGGATGCTAGGGTAGTCTACCCCATTGCCGATATTTCGTGGGTGAGCCCAGTACAATGCGTGCCGAAAAAGGGAGGCATGACCGTGATTAAAAATGAGAAAAATGAGCTTATCCCAACAAGAACGGTAACCGGCTGGAGGGTGTGTATGGACTATCGGAAACTCAACAGTGCCACATGCAAGGACCATTTCCCTATGCCTTTTATTGATCAAATGCTTGATCGGCTAGCGGGAAGGTCATTCTATTGTTTCCTTGATGGATATTCCGGCTACAATCAAATCAACATATCATTGGAGGATCAAGAGAAGACGACATTCACTTGACCTTATGGAACATTTGCTTTCAGCCGGATGCTATTCGGTTTATGCAACGCTCCGGCCACCTTTCAAAGATGCATGATGTCCATCTTCTCCGACATGGTAGAAGATTTTCTAGAAGTTTTCATGGATGATTTCTCGGTGGTAGGTGAGTCTTTTGAGCACTGTCTTAACAATCTTAGTAAAGTGCTCAAGAGATGTGAAGAGACAAACCTTTTACTCAACTGGGAGAAATGTCACTTCATGGTGGATGAAGGCATTGTGTTGGGGCATAAAATCTCAAGGCATGGCATAGAGGTAGACCGGGCAAAGATAGAGATCATTTCTATGCTTCCTCCACCTACTTCCGTTAAAGGTGTTCGCAGTTTTTTAGGGCATGCCGGTTTCTATAGGCGCTTCTTCAAGGATTTCTCCAAGATTGCAAATCCTATGTGAAAACTCCTTGAGAAGGATGCCAAATTCGAGTTTGATGAGAAATGCCTCAAAGCTTTTGAGGAGTTGAAGCAAAGGCTCACCATGACACCTATTATTGTCACACCCGATTGGTCACTTCCTTTCGAGCTCATGTGTGATGCCAGTGGTGTGGCCATTGGAGTAATGCTTGGCCAACGTCACAACACAGTTCTTCACCCAATTTACTATGCCAGTAAAACACTCAACGGGGCACAAATGAATTACACAGTGACTGAACCAGAACTTCTGGCCATTGTTTATGCTTTTGAGAAGTTTTGGGCTTATTTGTTGGGTTCCAAGGTGATAGTGTACACAGATCATGCAGCTCTTCACTATCTCATGGAAAAGAAGGATGCAAAGCCTAGGTTGATTCGATGGGTTTTGTTGCTGCAAGAGTTCGACTTTGAAGTAAAGGATCGCAAGGGGACCCAAAATCAAGTGACGGATCATTTGTCTAGGGTTGAAGAATTAGGGAGACCAAAGGGAGATCTTAAAATCAATGATGCATTCCCGGATGAACACATATTGGCCTTATCTAATACTTTTGCTCCTTGGTATGTTGATATCACTACCTATCTAGTTAGTTACCTTATGCCGGATGGATTGGAGTCATATCAAAAGAAGAAGTTCTTGAGAGATTGTCGGCACTACTATTGGGAGGAGCCTTTCTTGTTCCGGGTTTGTGCAGATAATATTATTAGAAGGTGCATTCCAGAGGAGGAAACGATGCAAATTCTAAAGGCATGTGATGACTCACCGGTTGGGGGTCACCATGGAGGAAATCGAACAGCGGCGAAGGTTTTGGAATGGTTACTATTGGCGTTCGATCTACCAGGATGCTAATCAAATGGTTAAGGCTTGTGTCCGATGTCAAAAACAAGGTCCAATATCTAAGAAGCATGAAATGCCAAGGCATTTTGTGATGGAGATTGAAATATTCGACGTTTGGGGAATCGACTTCATGGGTCCCTTCATAAGCTCATGCGGGATGAAGTACATTTTGGTAGCTATGGACTACGTGTCCAAATGGGTAGAAGCAATTGCCCTACCAAAAAATGAGGCACGGAGTGTGACCACATTTTTAAAGAAGAACATTTTCACTCGGTTTGGCACTCCCAGAGCCATTCTTAGTGATGGGGGGTCTTATTTCTGCAACAAGGCCTTCAAAGTTCTCCTTGAAAAGTACAGTGTCAAGTACAAGGTAGCCACACCCTATCATCCGCAATCAAGCGAGCAAGTGGAGGTTTCCAACCGGGAAATAAAGAGCATTCTAGCAAAAATGGTTAATGCAAACAGGACCGACTGGTCGAAGAAGCTAGATAATGCACTATGGGCATATCGCACAACATACAAGACTCCCATTCGTACGTCTCCGTATCGGTTAGTTTTTGGAAAAGCTTGCCATCTACTTGTGGAACTGGAGCACAAGGCTATGTGGGCCTTAAAAAGATTGAACATGGACTGGGCAGAAGCTGCAACTTTAAGGTTAACACAACTGAATGAAATGGAGTAATTCCGTCTCCATGCTTATGAAAGTGCAGCTGTGTATAAAGAGAATGAAGTTTGTCCATGATAAGAAGATCCTGAAAAGAGAATTCAAGGCGGGTGACTTGGTGTTTCTTTTCAACTCCAAACTCAAATTATTTCCGGGCAAGCTAAAATCGAAATGGTTTGGTCCATTCAAAGTAGTCGATGTCTCTCCCTTTGGAGCCGTAGAATTTGCATCGGAAGATGAGCTCCGAACTTTCAAAGTGAATGGCCAAAGAGTCAAGCAGTTGGGCTCAGATGGTGAGAAGCATTTGGTGGAGCAGCTGGCTCTCAAAGATGGTCCGTGCCCGACCATTGAGTAAATTCAAAGGAGTCTCAACTTCGTCGTGCCGCTACGTTAAATCAAGCGCTTCATGGGAGGCAACCCATGTGTGGTAACATTTATTTTTGTAGTAAATTTCTTTAAGTTTTTGATAGATAGATTTAGATCAAGCAATTTGAAGGGTATGTTAGAACGCAGGAGATTCAAAAGGCCACAATACTGGGAAGGAATACCTAAAAAGGGAAGAAAAACCACTGTGTGAAGTTTGCTGCACAAATGTGGTCGCATTTTCACTATGCGAACCGCATTTCAATCGCAAACTGAAGTAGTGAGTTTGGCTCAAATTGTTGACAAAAATGCGACAAGGTAATCCACTCTGCGGACCGCAGTTTTACTATGCAAACCGCATTTCAATCACAAACTGAAGCAGTGAGTTTGGCTCAAATTGTTGACAAAAATGCGATAAGGTAATTCATTCTGCGGACCACATTTACGTTATGCGATCGCATTGTGCCTCGCATTGATACCCTTTCAGCAGAACCGACCGCGTAACACGTACGCGATCGCATAGTGTGTTATGCGGTGACTTTCCCATCGCACAATGCCAGGTAAGGCGCCGCATTATCTCATCTTTTAATCCTTCAAAATACTGCAAAACAACATAAAAAAAATGAAAAAACGAACAGAGAAAGGAACGACCAGCAGCAAGCACAGTCCGAATAGTACCAAAGACAAAGACCTGTTTAAAATCTCCATACTTCTTGTAATCTTTTTCATTGGTGCGTGTCTTGATCTCCTCATGGTCGCTCCTATCTTTGCTGTGTTTTTCTTTAGTTTTCATTCTGCATTTTCTCAATTTTGTTGCTAATCATACTTGCTTGGTTGTTTCTTGGTGATGGGTAGAGAGATCTAGGACTGCCATTGTTGGGGGGATGAACTGAATCGTGAGACCAAAGGCATTTGCGGCCCACAAAATAAAAATGTGGTTCGCATTTTGGCGGCATCTTTAAACCCTAGTCTCCTGAAGACGATGAAAAATGCTGTGCCATTTGTGGTCGCATATTCACTATGTGAACCGCAAAGGCATCGCAGACTTGAACAGAACACCCTGTTAAAACCTTGACATCAGCGTTTGTTTTGCGATCGCAATTCCCACTTTGCGGTGGACTTTGCGATCGCATTTTTGTTATTCTTATTTATGTTTGTGCAAGTAAATTTTGTGATGATTATGCGATTCGCATAGTGGTTCTGCAATCGCATAATCCATCGCAGACTGAGTCCCAATATTGCACAGTCAAGTTTGCGACTAGTTTGCGGTTCGCATAGTTGTTATGCGACCGCAACCCATGTCGCATTCATTTACCTTTTGTTGCTTCCTTCTGTTTTCTTTTCCCTTTTGCTTACAATGTCGCTCACATTTTACCCTTATACCGATATGGCACCTCAAAAGCATGTCGCAAGGAAAAGGGCACCAGCCGGTTGTCACACGTCACAACCAAAACGTGTGCGAACGGAACCAAATATGCCAAGTACCTCCCAGTCTGATGAGGAGGACCTTTTGCCCTCAGTCAATCTATAGGCCAAGCCTAGAAGGAAACATGGAGATGACTTCCATCTCCGATTTGGGATCGTAGGCTCAAGGGAACTGTTTAGAGACGGACTCACCAAAAGAAAAATACTAGGTGAGAAGCAGTTGAGCGTGAATGGCCTCCAAGAATAGTACCCCCACATTCTCGACAATATAAAAGCGAGAAAACGGGAGTGCTTCATTGAGGCTCCTAAGGAGTTCAATGAGTCACTGGTTTGGGAGTTCTATGCATCTTATGGAGCTTCCAGGACGGCGCACCACAAACGCAACAAAGTGTTTACTGGCATCGTACTTGTTCGGGGAAAAAATGTGTTCTGCAATAGTGAAGACATTAATGGAATATATTCCCTCAACTGGCAAACAGGTACAGCGAATACGATGCCAAGTACTGAAATAAAGAGGACAAGCGCGGGTGGATAGCATCCGTTATTACAAAGGGGACCCCTGCTTGGATAAATCCTGTAAAGAAGATATATAAAGAGGATCTCACAAGGGAGGGTCGATTTTGGCTAAGCTTCGTCACCTCCCGTTTGATACCGTCCCAGAACGAAACTGATATCAGCATTGAGAAAGATCTTCTCATTGCATGCATCATGGCCGGTATCAAAATTGATGTGGGGGCTTTAATCTTCCAGGAAATCGGTATCCGGGCAACGCAGCGTGCTACCTCACTTCCATTTCCGAGTTTGATCACAACTCTCTGTAAAGCTGTGAACGTGCCTCTCATGCAACAATCTGATAAAACCGGGAAGGAGACGAGCGATATAGACATCACACGTATCAGTGATGCTGCTACCCAACCAGAGACTCCACTCCAGGACCCTGACTCCCAAACTCCTATACCTCCCCAGGTTCCAGAGGCCTCCACTTTTGCTTCAGAGCCTGCCTCTCAGTCCACCACCGGTCAGCCTTCATCTGCACTGCCAGCCCTCTCAAGGCTTGGTCTCATGGCCCAGCATGCCAATTCCAAGGTAGACCAGCTCTTGAAAACCTTGCCTAACCTTATCAAACAAGCCCTGACTCCAATAAAAACGTCAGTGACAACTCTCCAACAAAAACAAACATTGTTTGGAGATCGCTTGAACAAGCTCGAGTTTAGGGTTGAAAAGATCGAGCGAGGCGAGGTTAGGGGTTTACCTCAGCTAAGGGAGGAGGTGGCGTCTACGAAGACTAAACTCCAGAAGATGCAAAATTTGGAGTTTGACCTATCATCCCTCCTCCCCAAAGAGGTTGATCAAGGAGCAGACACAGCTGCACCAGACCTGGGCCTAGACTTCGCAACTCTGATGGCAAACATTGCACCTCCGACTGCCAGAATGTCCCAACCTCCAGCTCCTCCGGTACATGTTGATATCCATGATGAGGAGACATCCGGACATTCTTCAGAGTCAGAGGGTGAAGAAGCAGAAGAGGAGGAGTCATGGTCCGAGGAGGATGAAGGCCCTCAAGAGAAGGGCAAGCAGATTGATGCTCCTACAGTGGAGGATGAGGAGCAAGCAAACATTCAGCGGGCCATACAACATTCGCTAGCAGATTTGGCCGCCCATGCAGATCCATCGGCCACTCAGCCATCAGTGAGCGAGGCTAGCAGCTCAGAGGCCTCAACTCTAGCTCCCGACCAGTCCAACATCCCTCCTCCAGCAGTAGAGGGTCAACCGGTTACTGATTCCCATAGCGCTTAGTGCGCCCCAGGGAGCCCCTTGAACTCTACTTTATATTCATATGCATTGGGGACAATGCATGGTTTAGGTTAGGTGTGGTAGCCTTATCTGTATTTTTGGTCTGTATTGTTGTATTTTTGCGACATTAGTAACTGTAATATATATCAGTGCTCCATGATTTCTGTACATAAGTTGTCTTTAATAGTAGATAGTTTTCCACCTTTAGTGATTAGAAATAAAATTCCCCTTGTTTTTTCTTTGCCGGGTTCTTTTTCAAGGGTGTAATAGTAGAACCAGGATAGTAAAATGAAACATGTTGACCGGGCTGGTGTAATTGTCTAGTATCAAGCATGTGTGTCTGTATATAGATCATACCCTTTCAAAAGATCAACTGTGAAAACTTGAGGCTCGCTCTGTGACTCTATATCTACCTAGAGTTATGTCTTTATATATGATGAAAGCCTATGAGTTGCCAAATGTTAACTCTAGGGCTTTAAACTATGTTAACCAAACAGTTTGTGTGCCATGTGTGTGAGCTCTTTGTATAGATAATTCTTGTGTTTGCCTCTGCCATCTAGAACTTGCCCGGTTGGTTTTTCGACGCTTATAATAATTACACTTAGTTGGAGAAATGATCTTAGGCATTCTTTGTTTTATTGGTGAAACCTCTTTAGCCTTTCAAGCCTACCTTTGTATAAATAATATCACTAGTGCCCTATTCGAGCCTTTAACCATTTCTTTGGCCACCTCATTACAAACCTTTCCCTTTTTGTAAAATAATTACCTCTTTTGAACCTGTTCCTCCTTGAACATTAACAATTAGGCTAAAAGCCTAAGTTGGGGGTGGGGATCAAAATGGAAATAGGTAAGGTTATGAATTGAGTGTAGGAGCATATACCTCAAAATGCTCATATGAAATTATACACGCTCCAAGAAAGAAAAAAAAAGAGAAGAAAAAAACAATAAAAATAAAATAACTATCTGTGTATATTTACATAACTATGGAGCTGTAAAGAAAATTAGAGAGGTATTTAAGGTGGTTCCATATTGGGAACTAGATGCCAACGCGGCTATGGGGTTTGAAAAGAAACAAAGTGTAAAAAGAAAAGAAAATGTGTTTAGTGTTCAAGGAGGATGTAGTCACTTATATCTAAATACTTATCCTACCCTGTCCTAAACCTACATTACATGCTTAAAAAGTCCTTATGTGATCTCCAACTGAGCATTCTTAGAAGTAAGCGACGAATTAAAATAAGGGCAAGCCTATGGTATTGTTACAACACGAAAATTCGTACGTTAGAATACACCGTGAGATAGTTCACATATAAGAGCCTAAGAACCCGGAAAATAGTTCAAAAATTCAAGAAAAGAGCAAGGGTGTCGCATAGTTGGATATGCGACCGCAAAGCACAAATGCGCACCGCATATCCAACACCAAGATCGCAAACTGAGACAGATTTCTGGGCAGAAATCTGTGTCAAAAATGCGGCCAGTATGCGACCGCAAAACACAAATGCGGACCGCAAATGTGACATCCCCGTCGCATAATGAAGCAGAGTTCTGGGCTGAAATCAACGTCAGGAATGCGACCAGAATGCGATCGCATTGTTGAAAATGTGAACCGCAAATCTGGCCCTCCTGCGTCGCATAGTGTGACAGATTTCTAGGTGAGATTTGCGACCAGAATGCGAACCGCATGTCATGTTTGCGGCAAATATGCGATCGCAAACCTAAAAATGTCAGACACGTGTGTCACATATTGACAGACCTATAAAAGGGGTCCAAACCCGTCCCTTCATCGTTTTTCTGAACTTAAAAATAGTAGAAGGACCCCAACGACCCCTCTCATGCCATACTTTTAGCACTCGTTAAAATATAGTATAGACAATTATTCCTTTAAATTCAGTCTAAGTCCTATGGAGCTACCTCAAGTAGATTTTAAGGGTGCCTAAAACCTTCCCCTTAGAAGAAACAGAACCCTTACCTAAAATCTCACCGGTTAGCCGAGTGCCTTGCTAAACGTCCGAGCTGACAAAGTGCTTAACCGCTGGTCGATAGAGTTCTAGGAACCGGTCAAAATAGTTTTCAAGTTTGCTGATTGTGAGTTGGTGCCAATGTTGGAATAAGTTACCAGTTTCACGGAGCTACCATTTACAGGGAGGAAACTGATACTACAAGTCACCATCCTCATCTACATGTTTCTTGATGCTTTGGGTCAGGCAAACAGTCAGGGGCTAAAAAACATTGAAGATAGATGGGTAAGCATGCACCAATTGTCGGACAGGTTCGGACATCGTCAAAGAAATGATGGTACTTGGGAGAATTTCAGTGTGATCAAGCAACGTGGGAAAGTCTCCGACCCATAACCTTCTCTTTAGCGCTACTGGGACTGCTGGTTTTCTCACAAAGAAGAGGACGGATCAATATCAACTTGATGCCTGTGGTTTTGGCAACATTTCGAGGCAATCTCCAACCCATATTGGTACCCATGGTGTTAGCAGAGATTCTCAGAGCTTTCTCCACATGTTCGCAAAGGTATAATTTCTTCAAAGTTTGTAACCTATTGCTTCAAATTTGGGCCACGAAGTACTTCTTTCAATGAGAGGCCACAGTTGACTACTTTGTGGGTGTCATCAACATGATTCGAAGTCATATCAAGAGAATAAGGCATCGGGTCTCCCCACATGGACAAGAAGAATGGAGAGAGATGCTGACCAATTTAAGAGGAGAATGGATCAATGGAAGTTGTCATGGCTGGGTGGAATAGCAATCCTAAGGACTCCCCAGAAGTATTTTATCAAACTTATAGGACTTGAGGGTATCCTTCCATACTCACGGCTACGCGTTCTTAGGCAGTTCGGATTGATTCGGGATGTACCTCTCTGGACAAGGAAGACATTGTATGTAGACAAATACAATGGGCAGATCCCAATACCAAGGATAAGGAGGCTTCAGGAAGAGTGGATCGATCTTGTCACAATTCCAGTGGCTCATAATTTGTGGTGCACTCCATAATATTATGTTTGGATCAATAAAGAAGACGATCTAGCCCGACCAAGTAGGGAAGGAATAGCCTGCCTGGAGGATGCAGTGTCGGCTTTGCAAATCTATCATGAGATCTTGCCATACTACCTCGTGACTACCTCCATGTACCGCAAAGCGGTCTTGAGGTCAATTGATCACATGCTGCCACCCGCCAACGATGATGATCAAGTAGTTGAATATATATTGAATCAGATGAAGATACGAAGGAAGGAACCGAGTTCAAAGATGACGAAGAAGAATTTTAAGAGGAATCGGAGGAAGAACCAGAAGTAGAAGAAGATATGGGGAAAGATTTTAAGGATGGCTACTAGAAGTTGGTTGATTTCACCCTTTTCCCCACTTTGTTTCTTTTTCCTGAACTTTCTCATTTCCCTAAGGGAAAGTTTGTTTGAAACCATGTAATTTTATGAATGATGGAAGTAATGATGTAACCTCTGCTCCCACAAAGAGGGGTCCCTCGAATCTTAGGAAATTGAGCTTGCCTAAATATGTGAACTAAACGCTATGTGTGCCCATTACTTGTACAAACACTAAAACTGACTTCTGTTCTTTTTCTTTTACTTTCTTTTCTTTTCTTACTGTAGTATTATTCCCCAAAAGAAATGTTGGTTTGTGTCGACCCAAAACTGGCGGAACAACCGTATACCTTGAGATCGAAAGGGAAAATATTTGCGACAGACAACCCGACCGAAAAGCTCTAGTAATAGCTTATAGCCTGGGGAGATCGGGAGAGAAGGATGATACGAGCAATGATGAACATGAGGCATGATGGCCCAAGAGATGGAATCATTGAGGGAGGAAGTACAACACATTCAGGAATTTGCAGATCTATTGGTGACAACGCTCCCGCAACCACCTCGGTTGTCACCGCAACCACCTCGTTTTCCTTCTCTAGATTCAACCCCCGACCACTTTCCTTCCACTACTCGTCCAGCAAATAATATTCTGATTTCTATCCATACCACCCTGATTATACCTCCAGTAACCCCTACAAACCCACCAAACCCTCCCATACACGCTCATTGCGTACCAAATTACGTTCAAACACTGCAAAATACAACGGTTGCCACCAACATCTTCATACCCCTCCGTAGGGTGGTGTCACCTTCCCCACTAACCAAAACCAATAAATACCCACGGCATATACCGCTGCACATGAGCGATATGGTCCTCCCGTGTATGCCGTTTCAGAACCCACCTTCATAGTGCCCGTCACGGTTAGGTTCCCTTATGAGGTTGATAAATATGCCAAAATGGAAAGGGAAGCTAAGTATAAGGAGGAGTAATCAGTCTCCGAGACATTACGAGCATTAAGAAAACAAATGAAGAACTTTCAGGTCGCTCGAGGGAGCAAAAGTCTAAACTATGAGGATCTGTGTATATATCCTGATATAGACATGCCAACAGGGTAAAAGCCTCCGATGTTTGATATCTTTGATGGGACAGGCGATCCCCATGCACACTTGAGAGCCTACTACGATAAGCAAGTTGGGTAGGAAGAAATGAGAAGTTATGGATGATGTTGTTCATAAGGAGTTTGACGGGGATCACTTCCGGTTCAACCTAGAAATTACTCCTGATAGGTTCGCACTGGTAAACTTGCAGAAGAAATAGTCAGAATCATTCCATGAGTATGCACTTCGATGGAGGTCAGAGGCTGCTAGAGCACAACCCCTGTTAGACGACAGTGAGTTGACTAAGTATTTCATCAAGGCTCAAGAAGGGATCTACTTTGAGAAACTGTTGGGTATGAAGGGGCAGATGTTCCCTGAGCTTGTCAAAATGGGAGACAATTTAGGTGAAGGTATAAAATCCGGCAAGTTACAATCAATGGCCGCACTACAAGCAGCTAGCAGAGCAATCCAATCGGTTCAATAGGCACCAAACAAAAAGAAGAGTGAAGAGGTATCAGCAATCATCCCCTATTACCAGTCCAATCCACACCATAGAAACGCTTCTTACTCTCCAACACCAATTCCCCACACCGACCTACTTATGCTTACAACCCAGAACCATACTACAATCCCCTACCTCAATATAACCCACCTCACGCCCATATAAATCCAAATCCACCACGACCATATGCTCCAGTTCAAACTACCACTCATCAAAATAAATCCACCTATGCACCCAGACCTCGCCTAAATTTTGAAGAGAGAGATCCCAAAAACCACACCCTAATTGCTGAACCTTTGGTTCAATTTTTTGAAAGACTGAGGAGAGTAGGTTTGATACATTTGATAGAGGGAAGGGTTACTGAATATCCCCCGAAATACTTTGATGCGACCAAAAAGTGCGTCTACCACTCAAACGTACCAGGCATGACACCGAGGACTGCTTCAAACTGAAAAAATGAAATTTAGTTACTGATCAAAAGTGGAGCCATTCAGCGCACCCTAGCTCTACCTAATGTGAACCGCGACCCGCTACCAAACCACTAGAATCAAGGAGCTAATATGATCACCCTGGATGAAGAGTATGATATGAAAGGAACTATCGTCATAATAGGGAATGCTGAGGCTGCAAGGGTCCCATATCAAAGGGCTCCAATAATCACAGTACAGTTAAAACCCACAGTGATGGTCCAAACTTACCAGCAATAGCCCACCGTTTCTATCAAGGATGAAGAAGATCAAGAATATAAGATGGTCCTATGGACATATCAACATGAAGGGAAAACCAAGATGACGGGTTCCGCAGCGGCTCGTGGAATGACCAGGTCGGGGAGGTGTTACGCTCCAGTAGATGTAAACCGAGGGAATTCAGGAAGGGAACAGATTTAGAGAAGGAATATAACAGATCCAAAGGCCGCAATATTCTGGAAGATGATGTCAGCCAAAGAATACTCCATGGAGGAACAAGTGAAGATAATTCTGACAAAAATATCAATCATGGATCTATTGATGAGTCCTAACGATCACAAAGATGTCAAGATGAAAGTTTTAAGTGGAGTGAGTATGCCGAGCAACACCACCAGTGAGAACTGGCAGCAACCATCGGGAATATGGTCGAAACAAATATGATCACTTTCCGAAGAGATGAACTTCCTATAGAGGACGTGGGTCAAAACAAAACGTTACATATCATTATCAAATGTGGAGTTAAGGTGGTGTCCCGAGTACTTGTTGATGGATGATCAGGAGTCTATATCTGCCTGTCTCTACCCTGCAAGAGTAGGGTATCCATCTGAGAGAGATAAAAAACAGTCATGTGAGGGTAAGAGCTTTCGATGGGTCACAGAATGACGTCATTGGAGAAATTTATTTGGCTCTGCAAATTGGACCAGTCGAGTTTCCCATACTATTCCAAGTGATGGATATTTCATCTTCATACAACCTATTGTTAGGAAGACCTTGGATATACATGGCAGGGGCAGTCTCGTCTACCCTACACCAGTGCATGAAGTTTGAGTGGGGTTGCATAGAGATTGTAATCCACGAAGAGTGGAGCCAGTCAGCTTATCTGGAACATGAAGTTCCATTCATAGAAAGATTAGATGGGGTCGCTTTCCATGCAGTTGAAATCATGCAGGCCACGGAAATAGAATAGACTGCGAAAAATCTAGGAATGCAGTCACCATGTAGATCAAAGATAGCCTTGAGGGAAATGATGAAGTATCGATACAAACCAAGGACCAAGTTGAGGACCCAGTCCAGATGGGACAACAGAGCCGATTGAGCCGAGTGGCAGAAAGGTAGAGCCAGCGTAGGGTATCAGCCTCTAATTGGGAAGACTTGTACCGATTGCTTCAGGAAAAAAGCATTTATGCCATAGCATGTTTCGGTACAGGTTAAAGCTCAACACTAGAGGAAAACATCATCGATGATCTGGGAAAGTTGTTCAGGACCATGATCGAGGAAGCTGTGACAAAGCTGATATCAAGACACCAACCATTCGGAATGCTAAACTAGGAGGAGACTTGTAGAATTGGACCGCCAGCCCGTCTTTGGTTCGATGGGAGTCTTGGTAGTGTGGAATTGTAAAACTTTTGAAAAGAGAGTACAATAAATTCAGGCTTGAACTGTGTTTGTACTTTTTTGTCATTCGCCTCTTTGAACGGTCACACATTCCTCTTTTAATTAAATAAAAAGAAATGCTTCCTTAAAATTTTTTGCAAATTTACTTATCGCTTCGTTGATACTTAGTTTTTCTCATCACTAATCAATATGATAAAAACCCACATTATGCGATTATGACATGTAACGAAACCCTCAAGCAAAGCGATCCTGATTACGAGGAATATGGCGAAAGCATGATGCCGGATAACCTCCCGGAAGAGATCGAACAGCTGGAAAGCCAGAAAAAGCCTAACCTTGAAGAGATAGAAGTGGTCAAGCTGGGAAACGAAGAAGAAGTGTAGGAAACGCGAATCAACATCCATCTACAAATATAGCAGAAAGAAGAATTGGTCGAGGTCCTCTGACAGTACATCGATGTGTTAGCATGCTCGTATGATGACATAGACCGCCTGTCAAACAAAAACCTAGAAATTTCAAACCTGACTTGGGCTTGCGGATAAAAGAAGAAGTAACCAAGCAAATAGATGCGAACATAGTGAGGATGGTCAATTATCCCACATTGTTGGCAAATATAATCCCACTACCAAAGAAGGATAGGAAGATTAGGATATGGGTTGATTATCGAGACCTTATCAAGGCCAGCCCAAAGGATGATTTCCCTTTACCAAATACTCATATCCTCATCGGCAGCTACACAGAGCATGAAATGCAGTCATTCGTGGATTGCTTCTCCGGGTACCATCAGATCCTGATGCACGAAGAAGATGTAGAAAAGAAAGTGTTCACTATGCCTTGAGGAGTTTACTACTATTGAGTCATGCCGTTCGACCTCACAGACGCTGGCGCTACTTACATGAGGGCCATGACAACCCTCTTTCACGACATCATTCACAAAGAGATCAAGGTACATGTGGATGATGTCGTCACCAAGTCTTGAAAGAGTTCAAAACATTGGGACGACATGAAGAAGTTTTTCGAATGCTTGCGGAGGTATAGTATGAAGCTGAACCCTGCAAAATGCGCAATCGGAGTCCCTACTGGAAAATTGCTAGGTTTCATCATAAGTAGGAAAGGGATAGACCTGGATCCTTCAAAGATCAAAGACATTCAAGAGTTTCCACTGCCGAAGAGCAAAAAGGATGTGATGAGTTTCCTTGGTAGGCTGAATTACATCAACCGTTTCATGCCCAGTCTACGATAAGTTGTGAACCTATCTTCAAGCCGTTGAAGAAGGATGCGGATACAAAATGGACAAAAGAGTGTCAGAAAGCCTTCAAGAGAATGAAGGAGTATTTTTCAAATCCACCAGTGTTGGTCCCTTCAGAGCTCGGGAAGCGAGTGTTGTTATACCTAGCAGCCTTGGATAACGCATTTGGATGGGTGTTGGGACTACACGATAAGA
Source organism: Nicotiana obtusifolia (assembly GCA_002018475.1). Taxonomy (NCBI): domain Eukaryota; kingdom Viridiplantae; phylum Streptophyta; class Magnoliopsida; order Solanales; family Solanaceae; genus Nicotiana; species Nicotiana obtusifolia. Next base: position 39,412 of record MCJB01035152.1, on the reverse strand, counting down.
CCAGAAGAAAGGAGCTGGCCATCTATTATATAAGCAAGTAATTCACACAATGCAAGGCCAAATACACTCAGATAGAATGCACTTGTTGTGCCTTGACATGAATTGCCCAGAAATTGAGGCATTACATGTCAGCATACACAACGCATTTAATATCTCAGCTCGGCCCCCTCAAGTATATTTTTCAGAAGCTGATGCCCACAAGAAAAATTGCCAAATGGCAGATTATTCTCAGTGAATTTGACATTGTGTACATAACATAGAAGGCCATCAAAAGACAAGCCCTAGCTGATCACCCTGCAGGGAATCCAGTGGACAAGGATTATGAACCACTCACTACATACTTCCTAGACGAAGAAGTGTTGTTCGCCGGAGAAGATATTGCAAAATCATACACAGGGTGGAGAATTTTCTTCGACGAAGCAGCATATTTCAAAGGAGTAGGTTTTACGACCCGAATTCCCCTCTGTAGAATGTCGTGATGCCTAACACTTATTGAATTATTTGACAAAATTTAACCAAAACAACTATTAAACAAAAACCATATATTTCTATATTAAACCAACAATCCCAACATGATAATATATCCCAAAATCGATAGTACAAGCAATAAGCTCTATTGAGTTCACTAGAAAGACTCTAAGTACAACTATTCCTGAATAGAAATAAACTATACAAAAAAATTTCAGAAGGTAACTCCGAGGCCTGCGAACGCGATGGCAGGTATACCTTGAAATCTCCACGGCAATACTCGATCAGCTAACTAGTGATCAACCAACTCCGAAGTACCTGGATCTGCATAAAAATACGCAGAAAGCATAGCATGAGTACACCACAGCGGTACCTAGTAAGTATCAAAACTAACCTCGGTGGAGGAAGGACGAGGAATAGCCAAGACACCTACTAGACATAATAACCTATGCAAGTATTATTGTGATACTGACAAGGAACAATATTAATATAAAGTTAAGCATTGGTAAAATGACAACAATACTTGCAATATAAAACTAGAAGCAACAATTAGCGACAAAGAACAAACTGGTAATAACGTTGTAGAGCAAGCTGAATACAGTCAAGGTCTGGTGAAACTAAGTAAGAAAAACCAAGTAGCAACTAAATAAACAACTACTTTCACACAAGATTTATAGAACAACTTTCCCAAGGTACCACACCTCATCACCACAATTCGCGGGTCCCAAGTCACGAACCTTAATCACTTGGCATCATGTGCCCACATCAATGTTCACAATTACACGGACAACTCACGTGCTAAACGGACAACTCACGTGTCAATATCATTAGTACCTCATATCTGCACGGACAACTCACGTGCTAAGGGAGTGACAATACTTCATATCCGCATAGACAATTCACGTGCTAACTATAACAATAACTCATAACCGCACAGACAACTCACGTGCAAACACAAACCATAACAGATAACCGTGCGGACAACTCACGTGCCAATAGTACAACTCTCACACAGAGGTAAGTAAGCGAGAATACATATAAATGATCAATGAACATTATGATTCATCGTCTTAAACCAATATGAGTGATTAATTACGTGTATGCTTGTGCAAGTGTTCTATCACAACTCGAGTCAACAAGTATGAGTAGAGACAAGGAATGGCACATAGGAACCAACACAACAAAATGCAGAATGCATAACTCACACAAGGTAGGCACATTACAACACAAATATCATCAATTACAATGCCCGCAGGCCATCACAAGTCATCATAAATCATCCCCGGCATAGCCCCCTTATCTCACGATGGGCGCATCAATAAAATAAATGCCCGCCTTGTCTCGCCGCACATGCATTATAATATTTCCTGCTTGTCTCGCCACATGAGCAACCCCCCACACACACACATACATATATATATATATACACTCACACACACATATATATACACACACATATATATATATGTGTGTATATATATGTGTGTGTGAGTGTATATATATATATATATGTGGGTGTGTTTGTGTGTGTATTTGTGTGCCTTGTCATGCCGCATGTGTAGTTATCAATAACAATAGCACGGACAACTCACGCGTGAACACCCCGACAATCCTCTCAACAATATCACGTGTGCCAAAAACATAACTACAAAAGATAATGACTTGCACCACATGTGCCTATATGCCACAACATTTCCTCAAGACAATTCCAATACCACAACCGCACATAGCCCTCAGCTCAACAACACTGAGTACAACAATAATAGCAACAATAACACGAGAGTACATCAAGTAAATCAACACAACAATTACAAAACACAAAGAAACGGAAGAACGAGCTCACAATGAAAGACATAGCAAGTAATAATGGTTTCAAACAAGAATAACTCAACAATGGGAGAGATAATGTGTAACAACAATATCCGATAAGAGTAACCCAACAATTGAAGGGATAACATGTAACAGTGTTTCCAAATAAGTACAACTCGACGATAAAAGAGATAACATGTAACAATAATTCCAAGTAGGTACAACTCAACGATAAGGGAGATAACATGTAACAATGATTCCAAATAGGTAAAACTCACGATAAGAGAGATAACATATAATAATGATTCCAAATAGGTACAACTCAACAATAAGAGAGATAACATGTAACAATGAATCCAAATAAGGATAAGTCAACAATGGATGTGATAACAATAACTTCAATTAAGGTTATGCAATTATGTAAGAGATAACATGGAAATAAAAGAGGCAACAACTTCAAGTAAGGCATCAAAGAGTATATTTGACAACAATGGTAGAACATGAATCAATCAACTTCAAATAAAACACGTAAGGGTAAATTTAGCAAATGGAGGACTAGAACATGATAAGACAACTTCATTCTAATGTACATAAGAACCAAAGAGTCGAAGCCGCTCAAATTTCCATAAAAAAGTCGTGCACACACTCGTCACCTCGTGTAAATGTTTTATACGTAGCTCAAATAGTCCAAACAAAACAATTCTTACGGGGTAGTTCCCCCACACAACGTTAGGCAAGGTACTTACCTCTAAAGCCCTCAATTAATTCTGAAAAATAGCTTTTCCTTTACAATTCACCTCTGCTTGGCACAAATCTAACCAAAATCAACTTAATAACATCAAATAATGCAAGAGAAATCAATTCAAATAATTAAAGCTATGATCTTTACACAATTGCGCAAAAGTCAACAAAAGTCAACCCCGGGTCCGTCCGGTCAAAATTCGGGTCTAATGGTAGCTTCCGGCTACCCAAGGCCCCATGAGTTCATATGTGTGATTAGTTTCAAAATCCGAATCCAAATCGACTATCAAAACTAATATTCTTATTTTTCCAAATCTTGACAAAGTTTAGCAAATTTCACTTTGATTCACATGATTTTGATTTTAAGATCTAAGATATATTGATGGAATATGATTAGAAATAGATTAGAATCACTTACTCAAACTTGGCAGATGAAAATCCCTCTTCAAAACGCCTCCTACCGAGTTTAGGGTTCGAGAATATGAAAATGAGACCGAAAATCCCGTCCCTCAGCTTTTTGTCCAGTCGCAGGTGTCGCAAGTGCGACCTAGGGTTCACAAATTCGAACCTCGCAAATGCGAGGAATCCATTGCAAAAGCGAGGAATCTCACATCCCTGCTCTCATGGCAAATGCGATGATTTGTTTGCAAATGCAAACATGAACAGTTCGCAAAACCGATCATAGTGATCGCAAATGCGACCAATTCCCAACCCAAGCTAGTATCACAAATGCAATGGGGAGTTTGCTATGCAAACCCTTCCGGCCATCATGCTCTTCGCAAATGTGAGAGTCACAAATGTGTCCTATTTCTTGACGTGGTGTTGCATCTATTCCAATTAAGTTTTAGCTTTTCAATGAGGTAACTTATTTTCACATAATTACCTAGAAATAAATAGTCAATTTACATAAACAGTTGCTATGAGATCTGAACTAGGAAACACTTTGCATATCAGCATATATTATCGCTTGATTGGAACATTGAGTAGATGAAAACTTTGTAAAAAGAATATGAAGTAATTGATAGCATGAATTATAATCATCATAATCAACTACGCCTTAGTTTCAAATTGAGCCTGAATTATATTCATGCTTAAGAAAAATTTATTTTATCGTAGAAAAGTTTGATAGTCGAAATCAAATTTCTGATTTCCAGCCTATTTTGAAGTTCAACTAGCAATTTGAAAAGTTTGATAGTCGTGTTTGGGCACGAGATTTGAGCACCAGTAAAAATCTGAACTGCCTATGAACTCTCTGAAACGCATCTGAAACTCACCCAAGCCCCCGGGGCTCCAAACCAAACAATAGCACAAGTCTAATAACATAACACAAACTTGCTCGTGCAACCAAATCATCAAAGTAACAACTGAAACCATGAATAGCACCTCAAAACACATGAATTCAACATGAAACTCAAGGACTTTTAAAAGCACAACCGCGCTTCCGATTCCTATCAAATCAACTCGGAATGACGCCAACTTCGCGGACAAGTTCTAAATGATAAAACAAACTTATTCCAAGTCCCGCAACAGAAATCCAAACACGATAGCTACGAAGTCAAACTATGGTCAAACTTATCAAAATTCTAAATCTTTAAATTGCCAACATTCGGCAAAACAACACAAATCAACCTACGGACCTCCAAATTCGATTACGGACATATAAGTCCAAAATCATGATATGAACCTAACGGAGCCATCAAAGCACCACTACAGGGTCGTTTCATCAGAAGTCAAACCTTAGTCAACATTTTCAACTTAAGCTTCTAAAGTGAGAACCACTAATCAAAATTCATCCCGAAACATCTGAAATTCAAATCCGAGTATGCGCAAGTCATAATACAAAATAGGTAGCTACTAAAGACCTCAAATCACTTAACGGAACCTTAAAGCTCAAAACGACAGGTCAGGTCGTTACATTCTCCCCCTTAAATAAACATTCGACCTCGAACGTGCCAAGAATCTTTCCCAAGCCATCAAATCACTATATGAAAACTCACCATGCACATACACACCGGTGATCCCACGTCACCCCAAACCACATAAAATCTACAATATCATCTCAACCGAAAATTATTTGGGCACGGTTCCACTGACCGTTTGACCCTTACATCGGTTCCTAGCGATCTTCATATAGTCCCCTTGGAATCGAGGCAAGCAAATGAAAACATATTTAAGGTTGAGCACCAAATTAGTGAACTCCGGTGAATGACTGATCTATGTTAGCACGACATATAGTTGCCTCATTAAAAACCTTGCCGTAAAACCCAATTTGGGAAAAAATCAGTCGAAGGGAAAAAGAGTGCAACGCGCGCTTTCAATCCTAATGCCTTGTGATTACTTGTTTGATATCGATCCATCCTGCATGCATCAGTACCAATAACGAAATGAAAAGGAAAGAGACGAAGTAAATTATCTTAAGTGCACGGTCCATTACAGAGAATATGGCATTCACGAAGGGGATGGGATCAACCTCAGAATGATCTTTAACATGTTGCAAGCCCAGCAAGCGGCCATTGCTCAACTACAAAATTGAAGCCAAATATCGAACAAGGTTGAGATCGGCCCTTCTCGGGGAACTATTCCTGAGAATGAACCAATCGCAGAGGAACCGAACGAAGGCGGATTGAGGGCGAACTCCGGGATCATGAAGATGCTCGAGGAACTAGCCAGATGAGTCGAGTCTGGCGAAAAGAAGATCGAGGTAAACGACAAAAAGGTGGAAACATACAATTCGAGGGTGGATCAAATCCCAGGAGCACCCCCGATATTGAAAGGCTTGGATTCCAAAAAGTTTGTGCAGAAACCTTTCCCGTCAAGCGCCGCTCCAAAACCCATACCCAAAAAATTTCACATGCCGGAAATTCCCAAGTACAACGGAACAACCGATCCAAACGAGCATGTGACCGCATACACATGCGCTATAAAGGGAAACGACTTAGAAGATGACGAGATCGAGTCCGTTCTTTTGAAAAAGTTCGGAGAAACCTTGTCAAAGGGGGCCATGACTTGGTATCACAACTTACACCCTAATTCCATCGACTATTTTGCTATGCTTGCAGATTCCTTCGTAAAAGCACATGCAGGCGCTATCAAAGTGAAAACGCGAAAGTCGGACCTGTTCAAAGTCAGGCAAAAGGATAATGAGATGCTCAGAGAATTTGTATCTCGTTTTCAGATGGAGCGGATGGACCTGCCACCGGTCACTGACGATTGGGCCGTACAGGTCTTTACCCAAGGGCTCTACGCTCGAAGTTCAACGGCTTCAAGTAACTTAAGCAGAACTTGATAGAATATCCGGCCGTCACATAGGCGGATATACACAACCGATACCAGTCAAAGATCAGAGTCGAGGATGACCAACTTGGAGCCCTTTCGGGATCTATTTACCCCATCGGTTCGAAGGGATATTCATCGGGGACCGAGGCTGAGTAGAGATCGGCATCGACCATATCATGGGGACAGGAAAATCACTCCAGCAAGGCAGGACTCCCCGAGACGCGAAAGAAGGAACGATCATAGTCGGAACAACCGAGGACCCATGATGAGAAGCAATTTCAAGAGAACCACCGGTCACCGAGAAGCATCGCAGTTATCGGAATACAACTTTAACATTGATGCGGCTACTCTCGTATCAGCTATCGATCGTATCAAGGACACTAAGTGGCCTTGACCATTATCGGATCCTGCCAAAGAGACCCCAATTTGATATGCAAATATCATGGTACACACGGACACAGGACAGAAGATTGTCGACAGTTAAGAGAGGAGGTGACACGGTTGCTCGAAAATGGGCATCTTCGAGAGTTTTTGAGCGATCGAGCCAAAAATCATTATGGGAACAAGAATAAACAAGCGAACCAGGAAGAGCCACAACACACGATTAATATGATTACTGGCGGAGTAGATGCGCCCCAAGGTCCGGTACTAAAGCGCACCAAGATATACATCACCCAGGAAAAGTGCACTCAGGATTACGCGATGGAGGGAATCTTACATTTCAGCGAAGAAGATGCAGAAGAGATTATTCAACCTCACAATGACGCGCTGGTAATATCTGTGCTTATACACAGGAATAAAGTAAAGCGCATATTGGTCGATCCAGGTAGTTCGGCCAACATAATCCAATCATGGGTTATAGAACAACTCGGGCTGACAGATCGAATTATCCCTACAATTCGGGTACTCAATGGATTCAACATGGCGTGTGAAATGACCAAAGGCGAAATAACGTTGCCGATCAACACTGCCGGTACCATTCGAGAGACAAAGTTCTGCGTAATCAGTGGAGACATGAGGTACAACACCCTGTTCGGGAGACCATGGATCCACGACATGAGAGCAGTGCCTTCGACACTACACCAAGAATTAAAATACCCATCATCCGATGGGATTATAACAGTTTACGGGAAGCAACCGGCTGCGAAAAAGATGTTTGCAGTAAAAGAAGTAACACCGGTACCAGCAGCTCCTTCGCAAAAGGTCAAATTGCAATCACAGGCATCATCCTCGGCAAATGAAGATGAACAAGTGCATCTCGAGGATGACACCTACGGAATCCCCAAGTCATTCGTCGGTCCCGATGAGTCCGATGCAACCAAATCAACAATCGAGGAACTCGAGCAAGTTTCACTCCAAGAAGACTCGCCAGATCGAAAGGTATACCTGGGCTCGAGCCTAAGTTTCGAGCTCAGGGAAAAACTTATCCAATTCCTTATAGCAAACGAGGATTCCTTCGCTTGGTCCCACCACGACTTTACAGGTATACCACCGGAGATAACAACCCACACGCTAAGCCTCGATCAGAAGTTCCGACCGGTCAAGAAAAATAGGAGGCCTCAATCCGAGATCAAACACGCATTCATCAAGGATGAGGTAACTAAGCTTCTAAAGATAGGGTCCATTCGGAAGGCTAAATACCCAGAATGGTCAGCAAACGTAGTAGTAGTAGTCCCTAAAAAGGGGAATAAATTAAGAATGTGCATAGATTATAAGGATTTAAACAAGGCATGCCCTAAAGATTCCTTCCCTTTACCCAACATAGATCGCGTGATCGATGCTACCGCTGGCCATGAGACCCTTAGCTTTCTTGATGCTTACTCTGGCTATAACCAAATACGAATGGACAAGGATGACCAGGAAAAAACATCCTGCATCACTAAGTATGGCACATATTGTTACAACGTGATGCCATTCAGGTTAAAGAACGCAGGGGCCACTTACCAACGTCTAGTAAACCGATAGTTTGAAAAACAACTAGGGAAAATGATGGAAGTTTATATTGATGATATGTTAGTTAAGTCCCTGCGAGCAGAGGACCATTTGAACCATTTGCAGGAAACGTTCGACGTGCTGAAACAATATAACATGAAGCTGAACCCGAAGAAATGTGCATTTAGTTTGGGCTCAGGAAAATTCCTCGATTTCATGGTCTCGAATTGAGGAACAGAAATCAACCCCGAGAAAATCAAGGCTATCGAAGGCATCACAATCGTAGACAATGTACAGGCTGTACAAAAGCTGACAGGCCGTATAGCCACTCTGGGACGATTTATTTCGAGATCATCCGATAAGAGTCACCAATTTTTCAACCTATTGAAAAAGAAGAACAACTTCTCGTGGACCCCGGAGTGCCAACACACATTAGAAGAACTTAAAAGGTACCTGTCTAGCCCACCTTTGCTGCATACATCGAAAACAGGGCAGCGGTTGTACCTCTACCTTGCCGTCTCGGAAGTAGCGGTAAATGGAGTCCTAATTCGAGAGGAACAAGGTACGCAGTTTCCAATTCATCACGTTAGCAGAACATTAGGCGAGGCTGAAACAAGATACCCTCATTTAGAAAAAACTGGCACTCGCTTTATTGAGTGCCTCCAGGAAACTGAAACTTTACTTCTAATTCCATCCCATATGCATCGTAACGACTTACCCATTGAGAAACATAATGCATAAGCCCAAACTCTCTGGCCGATTGGCCAAATGGGCTATCGAAGTAAGCGGGTATGATATCGAATATCGACCCCGTACTACGATTAAATCTCAGGTGTTGGCGGATTTCATCGCCAATTTTGCGCCATCGCTAATACCCGAGGTCGAAAGAGAACTACTGACCGGATCGGGGACTCCTTCGGGAGTGTGGATCCTGTTCACATATTGTTCCTCGAACGCAAAGGGATTGGGGCTTGGTATTGTGCTAAAGCCCCCAACTGAAAATACGATTCGACAGTCTATCAAGACTGTAAAACTAACTAACAACGAAGCAAAGTATGAGGCTATGATTGCAGGTTTAGAACTAGCCAAAAGCCTGGGAGCGGAGGTAATCGAAGCCAAGTGCGATTTCCTCCTTGTGGTGAATCAAGCGAACAGAACTTTCAAAGTCAGGGGACGACAAATGCAGAGATATTTAGACAAGCTACAAGTCACACTGCATAGGTTCAAAGAATGGACCCTGCAACACATACCTCGAGAGCAAAACAGCGTGTTGGGATCATCAGTCGAAGATGATGAGATCGAATCCGAAAAGGTCGTACAGCTCATGAGGTCGGTAGTGGAAGAAGGCCACGCCGAAATCAATTCAACAAGTCTGACCTGGGATTAGAGGAACAAGTACATAGAGTATCTAAGCTCCGGTAAGCTCCCCTCATACCCAAAAGAATCAAGAACATTGCGCACAAACGCGGCTCGGTTCTGTTTATCCGATGACGAAATCTTATTCAGAAGGACGTTCAGTGGCCCCCTCGCGATATGTCTGGGACCGGGTGACATCGAATATATTTTGAGAGAAATACATGAAGACACTTGCGGGAATCATTCCGGCGTCGAATCCTTGATCTGAAAAATAACCAGAGCCGGTTATTATTGGATCGATATGGAAAAGAACGCGAAGGAGTTCGTTCGAAAATGTAACGAATGACAAAGACACGCCCCAATGATCCATCAGCCCCGGGAAGCGTTGCATTCGGTCTTGTCGCCATGGCCGTTCATGAAATAGGGAATGGACATCGTCGGCCCTCTCCCCTACACACCAGGTAAGGCTCAATTCGTTCTTTTAATGACTGATTATTTCTCCAAATGGGTTGAAGCGCAGGCATATGAGAAGTTTAGGGAAAAGGAAGTGATTGAGTTCATTTGGGATCACATCATATGTCGGTTTGGGATGCCATCAGAGATCGTGTGCGACAATGGGAAGCAATTCATCGGCAGCAGGTGACGAAGTTCCTCGAAGATAACAAGATCAAAAGGATCCTATTGACACCCTATCACCCCAGCGGCAATGGACAAGCCGAATCGACCAACAAAACCATACTTCGAAATCTCAAAAAGAGGTTAACCGTCAAGAAGGGGAAATGGAAAGAGATATTGCCTGAAGTCCTATGGGTGTATCGTACAACCGAGAAAACCAGCACGGGAGCCACCCCCTTCTCCCTAGTGGACGGTGCTGAAGCTTTGATAGCGGTCGAAGTTGGCAAACCGAGTGTCAGGTTCCGCTATACAACCGAGGAATCGAATCACGAGGCTATGAATACCAACTTGGAATTATTGGACGAAAGAAGGGAAGCAGCCCTTGTTCGATTGGCCCCCCAAAAACAAAAGATTGAAAGATACTACAACAGGAGAACCCATCTTCGACATTTCAACATCGGAGATCTAGTACTCAGGAAAGTCACATCCAACACTCGAGACCCAAACGAAGGGAAACTGGGGCCGAACTGGGAAGGGCCTTATTCCATCATAAAGATCACCGGAAAGGGATTGTACAAGCTCGGAACAATGGACGACGAACAGCTGCCAAACAATTGGAACACAAATCACTTGAAACGATACTACTGTTGAGGTACGATCTTTCACTCTTCATTTTTGCTTGTTTATGTTACGTCGACAAACTAACACTCGTAGGTATCAAGTAAAGTAACCTCGGATCGGAAAGCACAGAACATTAGGACTGAAAGCACGCGTTGCACTCTTTTTCCCTTCGACCGGTTTTGTCCCAAATTGGGTTTTATGCAAGGTTTTTAACGAGGCAACTAGAAAACGTGTTAACTTAGATTTGAATACTGGTCACATATCGAAGACAACAATCTTTGGTGCTAAACTTCGGTCGACCTCAAATGTCGGAAGACTGCTTAGCTACTTCAATTCGGGGAAACTTCTCAAAGATCATTAGGAATCGATGTAAGGGTCAACGCTCAAAGGAACCGTACCCAAATAGATTGATCTATCCCCTAAGTAAATTGTACAAGCACTTGAATACGAATAAAGTTCTTTTGCACCGATATTCTGTCTCCGAGCCCAAGGGCCGTTTCGATTTTCTTTGATCAATCAAATACTGACTCTACTCAGGGATTCATCCAAAATCAAATTTAATCAAAGGGTAATAGACCCCGATTTCTTAAAAGGCCAAGGCCATACTGAGTAAATGAAACTCAAAGGGGAATAAGACCTACTAAGGCAAGCCTCGATTTCTTAAAAGGCTAAGGCCGTACCGAGTTAATAAAACTCGAAGGGGAATATGACCTACTAAGGCAAGCATCGATCTTAAAAGGCTAAGGCCGCACTGAGATAATGAAAATCGAAGGGAAATAAGACCTATTGAGGCAGACCCCAAATCTTTTCGAGGCTAAGGCCCTACCAAATCAATCGAAGAAAAGAAAAGTCTACTAAGGCATATCCTAGAATTGGCTAAGTCCAAACTGAGTTCGAAGAACGGAAAATTCACCAAGACAAACCATCGGTTCTAATAAAAAGAATCGAAACAAGTTAGCAAGGAAAGGGAAAAAAAGACTTTTATATATATATGCACAAGGTATGTTTGCAAAAGTGGAGACTTCAATACAAAAAAAAAAATAAGGCGCTTTATTCCGAATTCTCAGAGTCATATTCTTCCAAGAAGGCTTGTTTTTTGGCTTCGGCTTCGATCCTTTTGGCATCATTGATCTCGGTTGATAGATCGAAGCCTCGAGCTTGTATTTCCTCGAGAACGGATGGGCGAGTTTGACACTTAGTGTAATCAACCAGAATTTTTTATTGATATTGAGCAGCCTCGGCGTTGGCCCTGTACTGGTCCGCCAACTCATCGGCCTCAACCTTGGATGCAGCAGCCTTCGATCTTGTCATCTGTAGCTCATTGACCAAAACATCATGATCCGAAGTGAGCACGTTGACTTGGGATTGAAGCACGTCGGTGCTCTTAGTCAGAGCACCGATTTTCCCTTTTGCCTCCGATAGTTGGGTTTCCGATGAAATCATTTGAGCTCGGAGGGCCTCCTTTTCTGAAGCTAGAAGATCCATCCTGTTTCTCCATTCATCAGTTTCTGCTTTGGCCTTACTTGCCTCAGATCGGAGTCGGGTTATTTGGTCGAGTTGCCGCCCCATCTGCTCGACTAAGCCAGAATTCTCTCTCCGTACAAAGTCCAATTCGTCCTGAAGAATCGACATCTCCCCTTCGAGCCGCTCACAACGCGCCAATTCTTCCCGTTGACGAAGAAAAGCCTCATGATGAAGCACCGAGGCCTACAAGTACAACAGAAAATATGGTAGTTAGTTGAAGTTTGAAATTCAAAATAGTGAACACCAGATAAGACTAATCAGAAACTTACCTTATTCAATGCTTATTGAGCCTCATTGAACAAGCAAGGTACGTCCACTTCGTTCATCACAGCCTGATCCTCTTCGGTCACCAAACACCGAAGATAGCTAGCCAGCCCTACAAGAGCAGAAAGGACCCTAGCTTCTTTGGGAATGGCGAACGTTATTATCCGCTTTCGAACAGGATCTGAACTCGGAGCAGGAAATCTATCGACTAGCTTCAGACCGAAAGATGCCTTGCTCGTTCCAGTGGAGGGACTTTTCCTCGATACTTCTAGATAACCGATCCCAAAAGTATCTTCAGCAGACGTCGAATCTACACCGTCGAAGAAACCTTGGAAAGGGCCTTCCGGTACATGGCTCCTGCCCGGGGAGTGTCCTTTTGCGCCTCGGGCCTCGTTTAAGGTCGCCTCCGGGAAGGAAGGGGAGTCTATCGTTTCTATGGGGACCGAGATTCCCTGCGCGGCCCCTCTCACATCGGCGGAAGCCCCAGTTCTCGCCCCCATTTTGGGGTCCTCAACTCGATGAAGGTGTGTTTCATCGGCCCTCTGCTCGGGGACTGCCCGTCCTTCAGTTCGAGACGGTTCGTTGCCCAAAGGGTTGAAATCTTCGTCTTCCTCGAACTCGTCTCTCAGCTGATAAATTGAGTCCGAGTTCTTGGGCTTACGAGCTATCCTTTTCCTCGGTCTCTTTCTCTCGGGCTCGGAAGAACTGGGGACTTCTTTCCTCTTTTTCTCTTTCTCCTGCTCTGAAGCAGGGGGCTGCCAGGGAACCTCGCTACCAGGGGACGCTGGCCTCAATTCAATGTCCTTTGATAGACCTGCAAATGAAGAGTAAGGCAAATTAAAAATAGACAACATAAGACGCAAAATTTAAGCGTAATCGGTCTCACCATGATTTTTGGCCTCCCATCGGCCCTTCGAGATCTCGCACCAGGAACGTTCCGAATAAGTCCTTTGGGACACCACTTTTTCGACTCATTCTTTTAGGTGCATAATCGCGGCCGACGTTTGAGATACAGCTACACCATGTGGAATTGGTTAGTGAAATAACGAAGGAAAAATATCGAACAAGTTGAAATATGGGATAGCACTTACGGTTCATGTTCCACTTCTCGGGGAATGGCATGTCTTCGGCCGGAATCAGGTCCGATGTTTTCACCCGAAAAAATTGGCTCATCCAACCTCGATCCCTATCCTCATCAATGCTCGAGAAGGGGGCTTTGCTTGCCCGGCGAGCAAGTTTTATTAATCCCCCTCGGAAAATTTGGGGACTGTATAGCCTCAGGAGATGATCGAGGGTGAAAGGGTGCCTGTCGATCTTGCTTACAAAAAAGCAAAAGAGAATGACTATTCTCCAGAAAGAAGGGTGAATCTGACCCAGCGTTACCTCATACCTTTTGCAAAAGGCGACAATGATGGGGTCCAAAGGGCCTAATGTGAAGGGATAAGTGTAAACACTCAAGTAGCCCTCCACGTGGGTGGAAATCGCCTCTTCCGGTGCTGGAACAACCACGCATTTACCAAACCAGTTACAATCTTCTTTAACCTTGTCGATGATTTTGTTCGTAATTGAACAAATATATCTACTGACCGGTTCATACCGGCCCGATACTGAAGAAGCCTTCTCTACTTTAAATCGGTACCGATCGAACACCCAGTCAGTACGAATGCTTTCAAAGGAGGTTCGGTCGCAGTTTCCTCAACAATGACAGGCTCAGGATCTTCAGTAGGTTGAAAAGAAGAGGGGTCTGTTTCTGGGGGACGGATTTAGAGGTTTTTGCCATTGTTAATGAGAAGTTAAAGAAACTAATAAAAGTGGGATGAGATAAGAATAAAGGGGAGGATCACTTGAGGGAAAACTCAGAGAACTTGAAGAAGAGAATGTTTAGATATTGCAAACTCTTGAAACTGAAGGCAAAGAAGGCTATTTATACCCCCTCAAAGGCGGCGGTTCGCGTCCCAAAACGAGGGAGCATTAATTAATACATGCAGACGTTGCAGAGGTTTGTCCCCATTTTTTCTCTGAAGAGACGTTTTCGATACGTACCACGTACGTCACAATGCTACAATCATTTATCAATGTGATGTTTCATTTCTTTTGATGTGATGCCCCGAATTCCGTGTCACGCGCGCCATAAGTATGTAACCATTTGAACTAATCAAAAAGTTGCGGCTCATGTCATTTTTCATCATTACTCTCCGAAAAACGAGGGGACTATCTGTATGGGGTCGAACTCAGACCGCTTGTGTAGGGATAAGTCGGGTTCGAATTTATACGGATGGTGTCGATTATAACTACTGCTCGATAGGCCAAGATCGAGGCATCAAGGACCGAAGGTCGAGACCGGGCATCGTCGAATTGGAACTCGAAGCCATGATACCTGAGATGAGATCGTTGAGGTCGATTATGAGAAATGTCCTAGGGTAAAATTACCAGATTTGCGTAACGGAAGGACAAGATATCCCGTGATACATAAATATCTCAGCGGGAATCACGGTGGAAATCAGCAAGGACGTTGAAATCAGTAAATCAAGGGATATTTTACCTTGTAAATAGATTTTTTACCTTATATAAGAGTTATTCCCCTCCCTATATAAAGGGGTAGCGCAATTGTAAAAGGCATCTCAGTAAAAACTTATCAATATACAGAAAAGCAGTCCGCTCTAATTATTTCTTTATTTATTTGATTCATATTTGTCCATCTTAAAGAAATCAATCGAGGTCAAGCTATTCTAGACTTGTGGTTTGCATTCTCTCTCAATTTATTTACTGAATTTAGTCTTTATTTTATTATCTCTTATTTGTATCAAACCAAATCACGTATCCTTAAAACCACGTACAAATTTAATTGTTATCCGAAGCCAAGGGTAAACAGGTACATTACCAGTTCAAGTTTAAAACTTGTTCCGGTAGAACTTCGGATTCACATATGAAATTTTTATACACATCACGCATCCAACTAATTAGAAAAACATAAAAACACAATTGTATAGGGTAAAATATGTTCATATTAAATAATTGCATGAGAAAGCGACATATAGAGCCGAAGATAAAAGACAATCTGGTACGAAGACAACTATCTCGAAGAGAATGGTATTCATAAAGGCGAATTAGTATCTGCTACCGGGTAGCATTTAATGGAGAATATTCTATAGCGTTAAGTGCACGGTCCGTTACAGAGAATATGGCATTCACTGCCCACCGTTACACATTCTTCAATGGATGTCATAATTGTCAGTTAAGAGGGGCTTGATCCTACGACCTTGTTCCCTAGATGCAACTATTAATATTGAGCTCTACAGTCATTGTAAGGGACATGAATTTTCTAACATACTAATACTATACTCTGCTCAAAAGCTTAATACTATTTTATTTTCTTGCTCATTAATATTGTTCTTACTGCCTCCAAAAATTCTGCTCCCGCAACTAAGATTTCTGCTGTTTTATCACGATTTCAAGGCGAAGTCTTATATTATTGCTTAACTCATTTATCATTTTAGGGTCAAATCGATTCACTTGTCTATAAATCACATATAAATTCAATTGTACCATTTTACGGGTAAACAGTTTGCGTCCACCGTGGAGCTTAGCTAGTCATGTAACTGAGTTGATCCTTGCATCTATTACTAACTTGTTTGATTATTTTTTCTTAGCAAAAGTCATAGAAAATGACAGATAACGGTATCAACATCGCACACAACGTTGAGGCCCAAGGAAATCAGCCTCAGCACGAAGATTCAATGAGTGATACTCGCAACGAGGGGGACAAGGTCACCCTTGTCCACCACGGACAATATCCGCAACATGTTCGAGAGGCGACTCCTGATGATGCTAAGGACGAGCACGTCATTGAAACAGTAAGGATCTTGAGAGAGCAAAAAGGCCATTATGGGCCATCTCTCACGATAAGATCAAGTCAGGTTAAGCGGGCGTTGTCAGGTGCTTCCAACAACACGAATGGACGAGGTCCAATTCCTCCCAGTGCTCCTGCAAATCAAATAACATAGAGGGTCGACAACAACACCCCGAAGGGCGAAGTCGGCTTTGACGGGCTGGGGGAACGGTAGCGAATTCGGTAACAACAACGAGAATGATCACTACCGAACTCATGCGGCTTATGAGGGAAATAAACGCCCAAATGGATCAAATTCCAGGCACACCACCAGTGTTGAAAGGACCGAACTCAAATAAATATACCCAGTTGCCGTTCAAACCAAGCGCGACACCAGAGTTGATCCCGAAGCGGTTCAAAATTCCAGACATGCCAAAATATGATGGGACTTCAGATCCTCAGGAGCACATCACCACCTATATAATGGTGGTGAAGGGAAACGATTTAGCTCCGCACGAGATTGAATTAGTCTTACTAAAGAAATTCAGGGAGACCCTCACAAAGGGGGCCCTGACATGGTATTCGCTTTTGCCCGAACTCTCCATAGATTCCTTTGAGATGCTCGTGGACTCTTTCATCAAGGCCCATGCCAGGGCCAGGAAGGTACAGGCCCGAAAGGCCGACATACTCAGGATTGCATAAGAAGAGTCCGAATTACTATGGGAGTTCGTGACCAGATTTTAGAAGGAAAGGATGTTGCTACCGGTCATACCGGACGAATGGGCAGCTGAAGCATTCACTAACGATTTGAATCCTAAAAGTTCCGACGCTTCCCAAAAATTAAAAGAAAATCTGCTCGAGTTCCAAGCAACAACTTGGGAAGATGTTCACAGCCGATATGAATAAAAGATAAGAATTGAGGATGATCAACTCGGTTTCCCTACATGAAACTAAGGGTCGGGCGGGAGAAAAATAAAGAGAAGTCAAAAGATGATTTCGACGCAGATCGACGGTCTTCAAGAGGGCAGTTTTTGCCTTATGAAAGGGCTGAAGGATGCAGTAGAGGTGTCTGGTCGGCGGATAGATTCGCAACCAAAAGCAGAACTAATCGCGCCCAGAATAACAGGTCATTGCAGGACAAGGAGATATCAGGTTTCCGAGACTTCTCCAACCCCAAGCTTTTCGAAAACAACTTCAACGTCAGTCTAGTGGAGCTGGTATCAGCTATGAATAACATGAAGGAAGACGGTTCCCGAAGCCAATGAGATCCAGTCCCAGTCAAAGGGATCCTAATTTGTGGTGTGAATACCAACGGTCACCGGACTAGGGACTGTTGGCATCTGCGGGAAGAGGTGGCGACAT
Source organism: Nicotiana obtusifolia (assembly GCA_002018475.1). Lineage (NCBI taxonomy): Eukaryota > Viridiplantae > Streptophyta > Magnoliopsida > Solanales > Solanaceae > Nicotiana > Nicotiana obtusifolia. The sequence goes on along the minus strand of MCJB01035152.1, from coordinate 21,615 downwards.
TGCTGAAAAACGGCCATCTCAAAGAAATTTTGAGTGATCGGGCTAAAAACAATTACAGCCGCAATTGTGACAACGCGGAACCTTCAAAAGCAAGAGAAGATCCTCCACGTTTGACAATCAACGTGATTTTTGAGTGGAACGAGATTAATGGCGTGATGATTTTGGTGGCAAAATAGACGAAGGTATCAGTAACCCGCAGTAAGAGACTCCGGCAAGTCGCTAAGTATGACATTAATTTCACGGAGGAAGACGTAGATGGACTGCTACTGGCACACAACGATGCCTTGATAATCTATTTAAATGTCTTAGATTTTAAAATTAAAAGTGTTTTGGTGGACCTAGGAAGTTCGGCCAATGTTATCCAGTGGAGAGTGTTGGAACAAGCCAAGTTGACCGGAAGTATCATTCCGACCACAAAACTTCTCACCGGTTTCAATCTGGCGAGCATGACAACCCGAGGAGAGATCCTGCTTCCTATGAATGTCGACGGGGTGATGAAGACGACCCTTTTCGAGGTAGTAGACAGTGATATGGGTTACAATATTATCATGGAGACCATGGTTGCACGAGATGAAAGTTATACTGTCAACATATCATCAATTGCTGAAGTTCCCAACTCCTGAGGGAATTAAACAAATAAGAGGGAGGAGACCAACTAGCGGCAAGGGAGATGAACGCAATCTTAGTTTCTAGTAGCAAAGGGAAGGATCATGCAGCATAGCAATTACAGCAATCGGCATCTGCTCCTGAGCCGAGCGAAGTCAACCAGAGGAGGAGGAGGAGGAATCCTATCAGGTACCAAGATACTTCGAGGTACCAGAAGAAACAGACGCAATGAAATCCACGGTAAAGGAACTTGAACAAGTCGCATTGTTTGAGAAGTTCTTGGAGAGGAAGTTCTACTTGGGACAGGATTAAACCCCGAGCTCAGGTCTGGATTTATTGAATTCCTTAAATTTAATGTTGACTGTCTTTCGTGGTCGCATGCAGATATGACAGGTATCCCACCGAAAGTGGCCGTGCACAAAATGAGCCTGGATCCCAGCATCCCTCAGGTAAGATAGAAAAAATGTCCTATTGCCGAGGTCAGAAATAAATTCGTCAAAGAAGAGGTAACTCGTTTGCTTGATATCGGTTCAATCCGAGAGGTAAAGTATCCTGACTGGCTAGCTAACGTAGTAGTAGTTCCAAAGAAGAAGAATAAATTTCCCATGTGCGTAGACTATAAGTATTTAAATAAGGCGTGCCCAAAAGACTCGTTCCCGCTGCCAAATATCGATCAAATGATTGATGCGACGGTTGGGAACGTGTTAATGAGTTTCCTTGATGCTTACTCTAGGTACAACCAAATCAAGATGAACCCGAAGTATCAGGAAAAGACTTCGTTCATAACAAATTTCGGCATATATTTTTATAATGTGATGCCATTCGGGCTAAAGAATGCCGGAGCCACTTATCAGCGGCTCATAACAAAATGTTTGAGAAACAAATAGGGAAAACTATGGAGGTTACATAGATGATATGTTAGTAAAGTCTTTGAACGCAGGTGATCATCTTAAATACCTGCAAGAAACCTTTCACATCTTAAGGAAGCACAACATGAAGCTTAACCTCGAGAAGTGTGCCTTCGGGGTCAGCTCCGGTAAGTTCCTGGAATTCCTAGTATTGCAAAAGGGGATCAAGGTTAACCCCTATAAAATTAAAGCCATCGAAGACATCCCGGACCAGCTATCAAGCATAAAAGAGGTACAAAGGCTGACAGGGAGACTGGCCGCTTTGGGCAGATTCATTTCCCGATCTTCAAAAAAATGCCATCATTTCTTTGCACTCCTCAACACGAAGAACAACTTCGAAGGGACTCTGAAATGTCAGCAGACTTTGAAGGATTTGAAAAGGTATTTGCCTAGTCCTCTATTACTGTCCAAAACCGGAGGAAGGCAAACAACTAATGATCTATTTAGCAGTCTAAGAGGTAGCGGTAAGTGCCGTTTTAGTTTGTGAGGATGAAGTTACGCAATCTCCTATCTATTATGTTAGTAAAATTTTGAGGGGAGCAAAAACACGCTACCCACATTTGGAAAAATTGTCCTTAGCCCTCGTAGTCGCCACTCGAAAGCTTAGGCCTTATTTCTAATGTCATCGGATAGCCGTGGTGACCACTTTTTCCTTGTGGAATATTCCTCATAAACCTAAACTTTTAGGTAGGCTAGCCAGAGGGCCGTCGAAATAAGTAAATTTGACATAGAATATAAACCTAAGACTTTAATTAAGTCACAAGTTTTGGCTGACTTTGTGGCCGATTTCAATTTGAGACTGTTGCCTTTGGCTACCAAAGAAGCAGTGATGGTGTCAGAATCGACATCAAAAGGTTTGACCTTGTTCAAGAATTGAGCTTCTAATATGAGTGGGGTTCGGGCTCGGTGTACTGCTAACTACGCCCTCGGGAGAAACCATAAGGCAGGCAATAAGAACCGTTCCTCTAACTAACAATGAAGCAAAGTATGAAGCTTTGATTGCAAGACTCGAGCTAGCCTTTAACCACCAAGTTCGGGATGGATTGGTGTGGTTCCTCTACGCCTAGGACACCAGAATATCGAACCATGAACGAAGAAAGGCATGACAGAAAAGTATATTGGCTAGTTGGGGACTAGACTTCGAGATCATAGAAATCAAATGCGACTCCCAATTGGTAGTAAATCAAGTCTACGGGATCTTCGAAGCCAAAGAGGAACGCATGCAACAGTAAGTAGTGAAAGTCCAGGCCCTGCTCGCTCAGTTTAGGGAATGGTCAATTACACACATCCCGAGGGAAGAGAATGCGGAAGCAGATGCACTAGCCAATCTGGGTTTGTCCATGAAAATGAAGGTACCGGACTCCGGTATGGTCGTACAACTTAGCACTCGGTATTGAACGCAAATAGTTATTACGAGGTAAACGCGACCAATTTGGTCTAGGACTGGAGAAATGAGATCATTGACTACCTCAAGCATGAATAATTACCTGAAGATCCCAAGGCATCTCAGGCACTGCGCACTAAAGCAGCTTGATACAATTTCAAGGGAGGTCAATTATATAGAAGATCTTTCAAAGCCCGTTGGTCCGATGTTTGGGGGCTTTCGAAGCTAACTATGTCATGCAGGAAGTTCATGAAGGAATCTACAGAAATCACTCTAGCGCGGATTCCTTAGTTCTAAAATTAAGGGCGGGATACTACTAGCCTTGGATGGAGCAGGACGACAAGGCTTATGCTCAAAAATGCGATAAATGTCAATGCTACGTACCATTGGTACATCAACCAGCCGAGCCACTACACTTAGTTTTGTCGCCATGGCCGTTCATAAAGTAGGGAATGGATATAGTCGGTTCATTGCCACCAGCCCCTCTAAGGTAAGATTTCTTTTAATTTTAACGATTATTTTTCTAAATGGGTTGAAGCATGTCCCTATCAGAAGATCGGCGAACGTGAAGTGGTAGATTTCTTGTGGGAGAATATAATTTGCGGATTCGGGATACTAAAAGAGATAGCCTGCGATAACGGAGCACAAATTATAGGCGCAAAGGTCACAAAATTCCTTAAAGACTTGAATATCAAAAGGATCACATCACCACCTTATCACCCGAGCGCAAACGGTCAAGCAAAATCAACAAAGAAGGTGATTATCCAAAATCACGAAAAGAGAATGGAAGCAGCCAAAGGCAAATGGCCCGAAGAGCTACTAGGAGTACTATGGGCGTACCGATCAACGGCCAAATAAAGCACGGGGGAAGCTCCTTTCTCTCTTGTGTACGGAGCAGAAGCCCTGATCCCAATGGAAGTAGAGGAACCTACCTTGAAATATTTCTAGGTGGACGAAGAAACGAACAATGAAGCAATGTTGGTCAAATTGGAGCTGCTCGACAAACGCAGGGACTTGGCGCATATAAGGATAGCAGCCCAAAAGCAGAGAATGGAAAGATATTACAATCGAAGAGCCAACCTCCGTTATTTCAAAGTAGGAGACTTGGTTTTAAAGAAAGTAACTCAGAACACTCGGGAGCTCAATGCAGGGAAGTTGGGTCCAACGTGGGAAGGCCCCTACCGGGTTTCAGCTATCACTGGGGAAAGCTCAAACAAATTGGAAAATCAAGACGGAGTAAAGTTGTCAAGCAACTGGAACGTGGCACACCTCAAAAGATATTATTGCTGATGAGCCTCACCTACACCGAAAGTATGTGCTGCACTCTTTTTCCCTTCATCCAATTTTTGTCCCATTTGGGTTTTTCTGGCAAGGTTTTTAATGAGGCAGCAACGAAAAGCATAAGATCTTAAACTGACAAGGCACGCAACCAACGGATTATTACGTAGCGGTTAGATAATCTTTGGCTCGGTAGCAAAAGTTCCTACTGGGAAGTAAAATAGCTATTTGCCAAAGGTTACCCGACCATTCACGAGTACAAGCCACTAGGGGTTGTTAGATAGTCTTTGGCTCGATAACAAAGTTCCTAAGGGGAAGTGAAGCTTGTTATCGAACTAAAGATTATCTAACCATCCACTAGTGGAATGTCCAAAGGATCAAGACTTCCAGTGTTCAAATTCGTATCCTTAGCATTCGAACACTGGGGGATGATATGAGAATATGGCAACAATGAATGCCACATCAACCAGGAACATGGAACCCGGAGAAAAAGTTGTATCATCGGGACCGGGGACTGCGCGACCAACCCCGTAGAAAAAGTTGTACAAGTTAGCCACAAGTAATGGAAATTCCTTTTTAGCACAATTAATGCTTATGTACTTTTGAAAATGGAAGGAATAAAGTAAAGACCTTTTGTTTAATCTTGTTTCTTGTCCTATCGATGAATTAATTTTATCATATGAAAGTTAAACAAGTACTCAATGCTAGCACCGCAATGAACAGGAGACGTCCTCTTCAAAAGCACCGTAAAAATAAGAGGGCTCTCTCTTATGAAACCCTCACGGTAAAGGGCTGATTCCGGAAGAACTTATGCCCCGAATCCAAATGCTCTCCGGGAGAAATACACCCAAAGCCTTGCACAATTCGATGCAAAGAGTAAAACTTGCACAAATACTTAAACGAAAAGGATGCAAAGAGTAAAACTTACACAAATACTTAAACGAAAAAGTACTTCTATTCACAACAAATGTTCCAAATAGAAAAAAAAACAAAAGTACGAAAAAGAAAAGAAAGAAAAAGCTAAACTACTCCACCCCCGGAATCCGGAGGAAGAGAAGCATCTGCACCCTTGGGAGAAGCAGGTGGATCCGCTGCTGGCTCAATATCTTGGCCTTCACCGTCTTGGCCTTCAGCATCTTCACCTTCCTGTTCTTCTTCAGTTCCCGAGAACTCGGAACCAGAACTAGAAGAGTCGGTAGCATCAGGCTGGACTGGAAGACCCCTTCGGGCAGTTGTCTCCAGCTCACGAGCCTTACAATTTCGCATCAAAGTAAATGATGCCCGCTTTGGCCTCTTCCAAGGTTTCTCCTCATGATATACAAAGAATATGTTTTTTCAACAATGAGGGAAGCTGCTCGATGCTGGAGTTCTTCATTATGAAAGTCAACCTCAGTTGAAAGGCTCTCCCACTCGGATCTAGTGGCCCGGAGGCTGACATTGAGGTCATGGACAGTGGAGTTGAAGACTTTGTTGTGCTCTATGACTCTCTTATGCCTCTTTTCCAACCGGGCATACTTCTCCTCCGCAACAGAGACTTCTTCAGCTTTGGAGTTCAAGGCCGCCTCCAAATTATTCAATCTTTTAGCAGAGGCAGCCTCGCGATCGGATGCAACAAGAACGGCATTATGGAGCTCGACCCACTTTGCCCTAGCTTCTTCAAATTGTACCCTTAACTGGGTAGTCTCTTGGCTAAGGGTCAATACCTCTTGCGCGCTTTACTGCAATCGAGCCTCCAATTCAGCAGCCTCAGCAGTTCTTGCTTCCCGCCCCAGGAGATGAACAGTAATTTGATCTCACTCGGCTAACAATTGATCCCGCTCGGAGGTAAGTTCCTTCTTATCAAGAATAAACCTCTTAAGGCCCTCAGAACCAAGGAAGTTAGCATGCAAAATAAAAATGCAAACTCAAAATCCTGCCATAAACAAAGCTAGAAGAAACAACAGAGGAAATAAAGATTATACCGCCACTGCATTATGCATGGCATTGTTCAAAAAAAACTCTCCCGAGAGAGTTTGTATCTTATTCCTGTATTTTTTTGAAGCCGGAGGCTTCAGATAATTAGGAAGTTCCACCGGCAGGGACAGCAGATGGCATCCGGTAGAAATCGAGAGGGTGATGCTCCTCCTCCTTTGGGGATCTTCAGAGGGGGCAGAGTAATTATGCCCCAAATTCCCATGAACTGGGGACTGCGAAAGAGGGAGATGAAGCTGATGGCGTTGTAGGGTGCGAAGCAGCTGTGGCAACAGCATTGCTAATTGTTGGTTGCTCATCAACCGAGGATGGAAGAGACTTGGTACCCAGCCTCATGGTACCAAGAATAGCGACTAGGACTCGGAAGCGAGAGTTAGCATCTTCCATTATAGCAAATTCCCCCCAGAGCGTTAGGAAATCGTCCTCCATTGGCGTAACTAGCTCAAAAGATTGAGCATTCTGTTGAGCTGATGAAGTCGTCGTCTTCTATGTAGAGAAGCCCCCTCATCACTGGCTTTTCCATCATCGTCGATCACCGCGATATCTATGGCCGACTTGGTCACAGCGCTCGTCGCCACAGCATCCGTGGACGGCTCGGGCACGGCCCCTTCACTTTCTTTTTTTTCCATCCGCGGAGGAACGTCGCTTTTTTGTCGCTTTTTCTCCAGCTAAGGACTCCAAGAAGAAGCACTCGCACCAGAAGCAGGCCCCGAGACTCCTATTCGGGTGAAAGCCTCCTACAGCAGCCTTGCCGGATCAACCCACATGTCCTTCGCAAGGATGACAACTGAGCCCTGGGGTAGACATGAATTCAGCAGGAGAGAAAGGTGAATTAATTTTCCTATACGAAAGGTGAAAAAAAGATGAGTTCGGCCTACCATAATTTTTGGCCTTCCACCCAATTTTAAGGGCTAGTTATTTTCACGTCAAGTCCACCCATATACCATGGCCAGGTCAGGAGCCATGATATATAAATCATGACAACAGCGGTCTTCCTTCACAGCAGGAATGCTGGAAGGACGGATAGAAGAAGGATACACGCCAACAACCCATGTGTGAGGGTTAGCGGAAGGATACTTCTCTTCTAAGTCCTTAGTTGTGATAAGTTTTCTTGGAAAATGATGCTCACCATGGGCGGAGCAGCATCACCAGCACTACCTTTGTTCTTTGAGGAATTGGAATTTCTGGAGGAAGAGGCCATTGTTATTAGAAGGGAGAAAAAGGCTTTTTCTGAAGAAGGTTAGAGATAGTTGGAGACAAGTATGAGTTGAGAAAAGAGAGTTCGAGAGAGTTTGGAAAGTTATGAAGTGTAAATGGAGAAGTTTGATACGTATAAGTAAAAGAATAGGCAGCTAAAATCGTGGTCACAATTACCTCAATAACCGGCAAAAGTATTGTTGAATCGTGGGATGACGCATTTTCGGAGCATTAAATGGAGAGAAAAGTGCGTCTAATCAACCGTCAGAAATTTTCAGAGGGGTCAGAGGATTTCCTCCCAAAAAAGGTATTCTTACCAACTTCCCAATGACACAAGGTTATGCCACCGGAAAGCAAGGGGACTATATATCTATATAGGGTAAAATACTTTCATATTAAATTATCGGATGAGGAAGTGACACGTGGAGCCGAAGACAGAAGGCAATCTGGTCCGAAGACAACGATCTCGAAGAGAATGGTATTCATAAAAGCGAATTAAATACCTGCCACCCCTAGCATTTAATGGAGAATATTCTATAGCATTAAGTGCACGGTCCGTTACAGAGAATATGGCATTCACTGCCCACCTTTACACATTCTTCAATGGCCCTCATAATTCTCATTTAAGAGGGGCTTGATCATAGGACCTTGTTTCCTAGGTGCAACTATAAATAGTAAGCTCTACAGTCAAAAAAAAAAAAAAAAAAAAAAAAGCTCTACAGTCATTGTAAGGGACATGAATTTTGTGACATACTAATACTATACTCTACTCAAAAGCTTAATTCCATCTTATCTTCTTGCTCATTACTATTGTTCTTACTGCCTCCGGAAACTCTGCTCCCGAGCCAAGATTTCTGCTGTTTTATCTCGATTTTAAAGCTAAGTCTTATATTCTTGCTTAAGTCATTTATCATTTTAGGGTCAAATCGATTCACTTGTCTATAAATCACGTATAAGTACAACTGTTTACCGTTTTATGGGTAAACAACAATTAATTTGGCATACAGAAAAGATAGTCCTATTCTATATATGATTGACAAAAGCACCTGTGTTGAACAAATAAGTAAAAAGAAAAATCTTACTACATGTCATTTTTATTTCTGTACAAGAGGCCGCCTCGCATTGGCCAGCCTACTTCTTTGTGATCTTTTGTTAGGTCCATTGCGACAGGTTTCATAACGGAATAGCCATTTCTTGAACAAGAGCTCATCACATTCTGATTATTCATCCCTCTTTTTACACTACAGTTGTGGCCACCACAGCTCGTTTCCCCACCACCCTTCCTCTTCTCTTACTCTCAATCTCGTATCTTTTCCTCAGGCTTTGGCTTTTGATAATTGCAGTCACTCTATCCTTACTATGCTTTCTGTGTATTGATATTGGCATGGCCTCGAGTCCCATTAACTTAGCTACTACTCCTGGTTTACACCAAACCACTCTCTCCCCTGCTATTGCCGGGGGCATCTTTTGAGTATGAGTTTTCATCTCCATTTTCCTCAGCTCGTGGTTGCAGCGTACAGATTTTCTTGCACCAACACTTGTGGTTAGCAAAGGAGACACGTCATGGAAAGAAGACCGGTACATGGCATCTTTGCCATCCAAAGAAAAGCGCGCGTTCCTTGCAGTTGGAAGAATGTCTGAACTGTTGACACAAGACATTCTATGCTGCCCATATTAGTTCAGCGTTTCTCTTCTTGCCATTTTCTCCTCCATGTCCAATTGGAGCAACATCTCCTCCAAGGTTGTCTGGTTATCCCTTTCGTTCAGCTTTAGATCAGTAGTAGCAGTGACCATAATGTAAGTAGATGAGAGAGGGCGGGCAGAGGCTGCAGTTTGATGGTTGAGAGCGGAGGTAGAGCTTTCGTTATTACAGAAGTTTTTAAAGCCTTTCCTCATCTTAGCTCCCATGACATTCTTCAACTGAAAGAAAGACAAGTCCTTCATGGTTGATTGTTTCATCAGATCAATATTACTCTGTTTTAGTTTGAATAATTCAAGTGACTGAAAACATTGTTCAAATTGTCGGCGTGAATGAAGTAAATAGGGAGCGGTAGGTTCTTTTCTCTGCTAGATGATCCTTAAAAGCATTCACAGGATAAAAGAGCTTTCACAAGACTTCAGATCTCTGCAAGAAAAAGTAATACTATCACGGATCAATGCGCAAGTGGCTTAATTTATGCCTGCATCTTTTATTAACACTCATCTACATTTGCTTCTTCATTTCCTTGATGAACCAACACTATTTCCACATCCGCAATATTAATACATCACTTGAATTTTAATAATAAAGCAACAGTTGCACGGGTTTATGATAACCATTCCACAATAGTAAACGAGAACCGTCAGATACAAACAAATTAACCCACATCATCAAACAAATTTTCTTCTATCAAGTTGCATTATTTCCCAAGATTAACCACACGATAGAATGAGATTAGAGTCAGCTGGATCTACCCAGGAATCTTGCACGTGGCACTTAATTATATTTCTTCCTCTCTCTTTTTTTTCCTTTTCCTTTTTAGTTGTCGGTCATTTGGCGCCATAAAATGATAAACTTGAGCCTTGTTTCTAAAGGAAGAGACTTGAAGAATTCCCTTTCCCAGTTCTGAGAAGTGCATACATGCAAGATCAATCTTGACGGCTAACAAAACACCGCAAGACAGAAGAATTGGTTACTACACTGCCAAATTATCAGGAAATCCTATAATCCATATTCTAACTTAAATACTTAGCATCAGCTTTCCAGAAATGTTGGGAGAGAGAGGGGGGGG
>MCJB01035141.1:71073-85143 GCA_002018475.1 Nicotiana obtusifolia | reverse complement strand
TAAATTAAAAACATTTCTTAACCTAAACCCAAACACCAAAAAAAAAACCTCAACACAGTAAATACAACTTCAACTTGAGTCATCCCATGACTTCAACATTCAACATACATTAGTAAAAATCCAATCTTTATCATATCAGTTTACTGATTATGTAAATAATAATTGAAACTTTAGCAGCCATAAGTCAAGCATACAGTTATTTAAATAAAAGATACAAAAGGGTGTCAAAATAAAAGGGAATCTGCATACCGAGCCATTGAAGAATGATGTGATCGAGAGCATGAAAAACCCTTTGTTGGTTTTTTTCTACTTTTGGGGTTATCTTGGAGTGTCCCAAAAAGTACACTCCTAGTGGTCTCCTTGTAGCTTCCCACCTTTTTATAATTATTTTTTCAGGTATTTTTGAAATTTAAAAACGTGTTTCTTTTTGTACGATGTGACGACTAAAGACTGACAAAAAAAGACCGCAAGTGCACAAGAAGAGGTGAAAGAAAAAGGGAAAATTTCTCTTTAGTCCCTCAAATAATTAAATACTTTGTTTTGGTCCTAATGTATTTGTTAAACATACACTTTTGATCCCTCTGCTCGTAAATCTTCAGCTTTACACCATTTTAATTCTCAATGCATTATGTTGACTGTTGAGTTTATATTATTCCTCATTTTTTTCTCATATGCCTAAATTTTGGTATAGATACCAGATATATATGCTAAAGGGAGATAGTAGATTCGTTATTAATCGAAATACGCATAAGCAGGTTCAGGCATTACACTTTAAAAAATAGTATTATTCATTAATATTTACAAAGAGAAACCAAACTCGAAAAATTTACATGATCAATGACATTACAATTTAGAAAAGTGACATTAATGCATTAGGATTGAAACAGATGCAAATTACCCCTTAAGTGTTTCCTTTGAACTGAAATAAAAGGAGACCTATAATCACTTAGAATTTTAGGAAGTACACCAGAAATATATAACAAAATGATAAGCTAGTGTTTGGTCATAGTTTCTCAAATTTATTTTAAATAATCTGATTTGGGTGAAGTTTTGTTTGAAGATGGAAATTTGTTTGGACATAATTTTTCAAAACACATTTCACTTTTTTTTGAAAAAAACATGAAATGTGACTTATACCTATAAGTTGTAAAAACTATCAAAAATACCCAGCAACTTTGAAGAAAATTCATACAAAACAAGCGAAACAAATCTGAAGAAAATATATACAAACATTAGCAGATTTTAGCAAATTACCTTCAAAATTTGTCTTTGCGGTGGATTGCCACAGATTGGCAGCACAACTTTGGCGACTTTTTTTTTTTTGTTTATAGAAAAGGGCAAAGCCGCATGAGTTTAATGAGGGAAAAGTGGATAGATATAGATTAATTGGGTCATAGTAACAGAAAGTGAGTTTTTTTTTATAAAATGCAAAAGTTTAGGGTAATTAAAAAAAAGGATAATATTTTGGGTCAAAAACAGCTTTTGAGCTGGTTTTGGGATTGGAAAATTTGCCAAAATATGAATAAAATCTATAAACAAACAGGTATTTGCCAAAAAGGTTTTGAAAAAAAATTGACAAAATATATGGCCAAACGTGGGCTAAAAATAATAAATATAATCTTAATTATAGACACAATGGTTCTTGACAACAAAAAGTTTTAGAGAAGCATTTAAATAATCAAATGACACTATTCTTATTTTTTATCTAAATCAAAGAGAGATAAAAGAAAAAGATCAACGATGGAGTGTTTGAAATTTTAGAGGTACAATAAACTAATTTATATTAAAGTCGTAACTATAATAGGTCTTCTTTACAACAAAACGATGCTCGACCAAGAAAAGCAAGAAAACAAAAAGTGAAAACAGATAAAAAGAAAATAGAGGAAAAGATACAGTTAAATAGGAGTAAATTTAAGTTCATCGACTTCCGTCAAAACAAATAAAAGTAGTACATATATTTTGTTGATTTGCATTGCCTAAAAATTTGAATTATTTTCTCCAAATATTTCTTATTAGTACAGTAGTACTAGATTATATACGTTGATTTTGCATTTCATATTTGAATAACATTGTCTGAATATCTCTTGCTACAAGATTACATTACTTTATTTTTCCTTTTCGTCGAATACTTTCATTAAATTTTGAGGACATAAATCCAAATCAATCGTGGTGTTGAATTCCGGGGCAGCAGGTTCGAGCCGTGGAAGCAGCCAATAATACTTGTATTAGGTTAGGTTATTTATATCACATCACGAAAGGTACGTTTTTTCTCGAATCATACGTGAATGCGAAATATTTTGTGTACCGAACTGCTCTAACCGTAACGCTGAATTAGCGTACATGAGTAAAGGGTTGGTAGGATTTCTTTTCTGATTTTAGTCATTGTGATATGGAGTATGTTTTTTGGTAATAATAGTTATTAGTATATATCATAAAAAAAAAAAAAAAAAGGTTGGGTCGCTAAGGAGTATTAAAGTTAATTCCTAGATGCTACTACAGAATGAAATTGTCTTCTTCTTCTTTTTTTTTTGAAAATATGGATAATATTGCATTAATACTAATGTGGTTGAGATAGCATACATTTCATACTAGTGTCATTTAGTTACCTAAGCTTGCTAGCATATTACATGCATCATAAGTACTCAAGCCTTGTTCACTATTGAGTACTTTAAGGATTAAAGTCAAGGGGAATAAGGCTTACCAGGAGCCTTGGAGGATTTGAAGGAGAACAAGGCTTGAGTAATTTCATTGACCATGAGTGGTTTTTCAAGGGAAGAGAGGTCTATTGTAGAGAAATTAGGAGGATAATTTTTAATAAACTTCTAGTTGGAATTTTCGTGAGAGGTCGAGAATATTTTTTGGAAGTATGAAAAACATGTTGTAAGATATAGTTGTGATTTTGGATCCACTGCCGTTATCATCTTTGTAACAAATGATTTTATTCCTCTTCCATCTATCGTAACAGTTACGTGGATGTAGCTCGTATTAGCGTCTCCCTCATTAAACCACATAATTCTTTACCTAAGTTTTCAATAGTCCTCCTCCATTTTGAGTATATTATTGAACTCTTGGCGAAGAGTTTCCTTGAGATTAAGGAGGAAAAGACTGTTTTGGTAGTTAATAGACTTTTGGATACCCTCAAGTCTAGCTAATAGTCTTTTTTTTTTTTAAAAGATCCCCCAAATTTTTTTTTTTTTTTTACTGAATCACCTGTTTGCGAAACAGGGAGGTGGCAGTGACAAAACCATTGTTAGCCTAGCTATTTCGTACAAGTTCTACAAATTGAGGGTGCCTACACCAAATACTTTCTAGGCGAAATGGTTTTTTGTTACATCCTACTGATTTAGGAATTAATTGTACTAGGAGGGGGTTATGGCCAAAGGTTTTTGGAAGATGAAAAATGCTGGCATTAGGAAATAATTTGAGCCAATGTTCATTAGCAAAAAATGTGTCTAGACGCTCAATGATTAAGCCCTTTCCTTTGCGACGCTTATTCGACCAAGTATATTTACATCCTTTGTAACCAAGGTCTATAAATTGACAATTATTAATGGTAGACCATAGGTATTTTGATCTTCTCTTGTTATTTGGTCTACCCCCGAATTTTTCATTTTGAGTCATAACATCGTTGAAATCTCCACCAACTAACCATGGACCTTTGTAGTAGTTACTAGTATTAGCAAGATTATTGCATAATAAATTCCTAGTGTCCTTGTTATTGCTAGCATAAATAGAAGTAAATAACTAAGATTTGTTCGAAGGAAGTACCTTTATGGTAGCTGAGATTTCTTGATTTCTCCTGATGAAGCTATGAACATTAATGGACGTGTGATCCTAAAGAACCACATACCTCCAGCTTGAACCTCTACTGGTATTTGAATTATATCGGTCAAGCCATATCCATTGAGTAAAGAAACATGTGAGTCCATTTTACTTTCCAGCAAAGTAACCATACATGGGCGATGGGTGTCCAGCAAGTCCCTAAAGTTCCTTCCGAAATTGTCATTATTTCCACCCCTAATGTCCCAAATAATAAAGTTAGTAGCTCTATTCATGTTGATAGTTGTGTTTGTTGTGTTCCCATTCTCCCTCACTGGTGTTGATGGATTTCTCCTTAGGCTTGGGACCAAAATAATTGGATGTTGAGTCTTGGAGTGGCCTTATGTCCATTGTACATTTGTAGAGTATCTGAGGACAGCTGAGAATCTGCCTCTGATCTTGCATCTCCACGAAGGAAGACTTTTACTTCGTTTAGGCTTGAAAACTCTACAACCGACTCTTGTGGAACTCGGAGATTTTTCTTTTCCTCCATCATTGGCTCGTCTGGTCCTAGTGCTGGTGCAAAGGGATGAGGTGGTGGTGGAGGATGATTGTGTGGGGAAGTTGGTGGGGTTTGTGGAGTGTTCCGTGGGACTGCACTGTAGGTCTGAGCATCCTATTGCATGAAGATGGGATTGAGGTTTGTCACAGCTTATGGAGGGAAGAAGGGGAGATCTATTGTTAGATTCTGGGGTAGTAGAGGGACATAGTGGCGTGGGAGATTCCATTGTTTCTCGTTGTCGGCATCACATTTTGGTTCATGTTTGGGGCGAATGGGTGGAGGATGTTGTTGATCCAAACATGGTTCATGTAGTTGCTCATGACAAGTTGCATGCTCTCTGTCACTAGTTGTGCAAGGTAGTAGGTATTTTGGAATACGATCATTGTCTCGTGACCATTTATCATTATATTCAGCAAGATTGCATGACCCATTAGGCCTAGTTCAATCCAAGATAGAGGCTGATGATCTTGAGGAGTGGGAGGTTGGATGAAGTATACTGGTGGATTTGCCAAGTTGGCTGGGAAGGGAGGGAGGTTGGCCATGGTTTGAGTTCGCAGACTGAAATTGTCAAACAAAAATAGTTTCTAATTTATCAACAATAAGGTGAATACTCTAGTTACACTATTATGTAGGCCATGAATTTTTGTTGTTAATTGGAGAGGGCAACAATATATAATTACATATCAATAATTCAACATTCACATAAATGGGAACCTCCAAAGTCTGAAGACTGCAGTCGAGCAAGAGTTCTCTCATCTAGAATTTTTGTGTGGAGTACTTCAAGTAGATAGTAAATATATTTGACAATTGTAATAATACTTTACAATGACATCTTAAATGAATGCAGGTTGTTGATGCGGTGTACCCCTGTTCAAGACCAAATAACCTTATTGTATTTGGTAAAAAATGCACATGAGATGTACTTAGTTCGGGAATCACCACGTGGCAAGTATTTCTTAGTCAGATTTTCTAGTCAACGTCAAGTCTACCGGAGTCTTAAGCTTGAAGACCGAAGACCAAGAAGCCGGTCCAGGGATCGTCCTTTTGCCTCTAATCAAAGCTATTCAGGATCCAAATGGTCACGGGCGTTCGGGTGGATACCTTCCCCGAACCAACAGATCTCGGGATATTCGAGATTCTCCATCAACGCCCAACAATTACGCCTTAGCTAAGCGTAGTGGATGGAATTTGTACTTGTTTCAAATAATAGACATAACGTGTGAAATTCTACAATACGTTCTACTAAAATTCTATCTAATTTTATGTTCGTAAGCATTCTACGAAAGTTCTATTTAATTTTATGTTCATTTGAGCACTCTAATTTAATCAACTTATCAATCTCATTGCTTTACTTTTACTATATTCATATCAACAAAGATTCAATTGTCTTGTCGAATTGCTTATGGCCTAATTTCACAAATTTAATTCATTAGCCTATCAAATGGATACACTTAACAAACATATTTAACATCCAATTAATTAAAAATACATGTTTTTGATCCATTTGTGTAAGAATTGTTACATATAAACTATATTCAAAATTATATTATCTGATAACATAAAGTGAAAATACAACCTAAACTAGCACATGGGTAATTCTATAGTGTAAATGTAAAAATCAAATATCTCACCAACAAAAATCAGAATTTGTTACTGTAATATTCAAGAGATTAGAAGCGCAAATATCCATAGACTATTAGACTGAATAAATCTGTAAATGATTTTAAATTTTTAATTCGACGTTCATTTTGTTTCTTCATTCGACGTTCTTCTCTCCACCGTGAAAACAGTCTCCGGCACTAAATCATGTCCGCGAAAGCCCGAAACTTTCGCCGCCGTGGTGGACACGACGGTGACGAAGAGGAAACCCCCACCACTAAGACAACCACCAATGGCACCGCCGCTAAACCTAAATCTCCCGCCCCCACGACCACCGCCACTAAGCCTAAAAAGAAAACCCTACTTAGTTTCGCCGACGACGAAGAAGATTCGGGCGAAAGCCCCTTCATTACGCCCTCCTCCAGACCCTCACGAATGACCAAACCCTCCTCTTCATCATCTTCTGCGCACAAGCTTACTTCTGGAAAAGACCGAATTGCCCCTAAAAAACCTTCAGTTACCTCTAATGTACAACCCCAAGCTG
Organism: Nicotiana obtusifolia; assembly: GCA_002018475.1. NCBI lineage: Eukaryota > Viridiplantae > Streptophyta > Magnoliopsida > Solanales > Solanaceae > Nicotiana > Nicotiana obtusifolia. Next base: position 78,679 of record MCJB01035141.1, on the reverse strand, counting down.
GTACTTATACAAAAGAAGCTCTCCTTGAGCTCCAGAAGAACACCAGAACCCTAGCAAGCTCTCGTCCTTCCGGGCCCAAACCCGGGCCTAAGCCCGGGCACATTGAGCCAGTGATTGTCTTGAAAGGCCTTGTGAAACCAGTTAGTGCGGGTAGTACTGAAGGAGCTGAAGCTGAGGAAAAAGGCCAAGAAAGTGAAGAGGATAATGAAGTAGGTGTTGATCAATATGATGCAAAGACTATAGAAGCAATAAGGGCTAAGAGGGAGAGGCTAAGGGAAGCCCGGCCTGCAGCCCGGGACTATATAGCATTGGACGAAGGGGGTAATCACGGAGAAGCGGAGGGGTTGAGCGATGAGGAACCGGAGTTTCAAAGGAGAATTGGCTTCTTCGGGGAGAAAACTGATAGTGGGAGAAAAGGTGTGTTTGAGGATTTTGATACTAATGATAATGAAGATGACGAGGAGGACAAAATGTGGGAAGAAGAGCAGGTGAGAAAAGGGTTAGGAAAAAGATTAGATGATGCTGGGTCTAATAGAGGGGTTATGAGTAGTGGTGTAAGCAGTGCAGCAGCCGCAGTTCAGAATGTGAATCTTGGAAGTTCAGCTGCAGGAGCTAGTAGTGTATATTATTCCTCAGTACAGAGTATTGGTGTCTCTGTTGGTGGTCCTACAATTGGAGGAGGAGTGGTTGGAGGCTTGCCTAGTTTGGATGCCTTGTCGATTTCAAAGCAGGCTGAAGTTGCTAAAAATGCTTTGTATGAGAGTATGGGAAGATTGAAAGTAAGTGTTTGTAAGTGCATTTCCTGGTACTTTTACTTTTCAACCTAGCAGCCCGTATATAGACAATGCATATTAGTTGAGCATATGTTTTAGACGCTAGTACTTCTACTGTAGGTCCTATGCTTTCTAGGAGTGGTTTAGTCTTTCAGAGATTTATACGTTCAGAAAATTATACAGTACTTCTAACTTATATTTGCATATTTTGGCATGAGATGAGTTTAAATGGAATTACATGGTCTGTGAAGATTGATATGGACAACTCAAATTGTTTGGGATTGAGGTGAGTTGTTGTTGTTGTAATGATCACTACAAGTAATCAGTTGACTGTACCTCGACCCCAAGCTAGTTGGGTTGGCTACATTACTCCTTTTGTAACATTCTGTTCTAGTTTCAATATTCCGAGGATTTATCATAGTTGGCTATTTTTATGCAACCCTCTTCCTTTATCCTAGCTTGGAATTGACTATGCTTGAGAAGTTCACATATGGGAAGAATAAACAATAAACAAGAATGAAATATTGCACTCTCTTATGTGTTCTGAATACCAATTCCATGGATTAGCATTAGTTAGAGACATTTGATAAATGAAGTTGGTAATCTTTTTTATTATGATCTCTTGAGGGCGGGAAGTCTCTGAGCCTAGGGTCTTCCGGAAACAACCTCTCTATCCCTCCGGGGTAGGGATAAGGTCTGCGCACACTCTACCCTCCTCAGATCCCACTAGTGGAATTCTACTGGGTTGTTGTTGTTGTTCTCTTGAGGGCGGGAAGATGGTTTTTGCTAAATCATTCTTTCCTCTTTCCTGACATTGTGTTGATAATCATGCAAGCATTGGTTTCATGGTATTACACAATGCTTGATTGGTGTTCTCCTGAAATTATCTTCTGTTGATAATCATGCAAGCATTGGTTTCATGGTATTACACATTGCTAGATTAGTATGCTCCTGAAATTAGCTTTTGTGTTGTGATGTTGTTCATTTTCTGTGCACTCTTGTAAACTGTATTTTGTTTGGCGTCTTTCTTCTGTCCTGGCTAAGTTAGACTGTGATTTGGATCATGAGCCTGTCGGTTTACATTTATTTCAGTGGGGTTTTCATGATTTTTAAAACTTTGAAACTGTTTATGGTAAATTTTACAAAGAACCATTGAGGTTCTGCATTATGTTCATGGAGACATGGTGCCACGCCGATCCCGTGTGCACTAACTTAGGAATGTAAAATGAAAGCTACTGTGTCTACGTACGCAGCTTTTGAATTGAGGGATGCACATGCGGTCAAAGTTGCATTTACAATATCTTCTGTTCCCTGTTCCAATTGATGCAGCAGTATTTGACCATCTTTTTGTGTTGCCATGAGAGCTGTAGAACTATTAAAAATATTGCTCGCAGAAAATACAGAGTATACATGGCCGATCTTAACAGCATGTGTTGCATTCTGAAAAGTTTAATGCATACATAGCTAACACTATTATCATTTATTTTCCTTGTCAGGATTCTCATGGCCGAACTGTGGCATCATTGAACAAGACTGAAGAAAATTTATCTGCCTCATTGTCAAATGTCACTACGCTGGAAAATTCTTTGTCTGCTGCTGGTGAGAAGTACATGTTTATGCAAAAACTTCGCGACTTTGTTTCTGTTATATGTACGCTTTTACAGGTATGGGTTTTCTAATTTATATGAGCGGCATATTATGTGTTTCCATTTATATTCTGGGGCTGCTGTGGCAGTACTCAAAATACGAGCATGGCAGTCTTTCATTTATTTGGTTTTAGGCGATTAAATTGAGAAAAGATGACCTATAAGGGTGATAAGTACCGCTTGTAGTTTAGATATTGTCAGTTAATGGGAATTTGTCAGGATGGTCAATTATCAGTCACTGGGTGCTTTCTGGAAATTAGTCCGTTAGGTGGTTCTTGAAGAGTCTGATGCTTTTTTAAGATCCATTTAATTATTAAGTGTTAGACATGGTGGTGTAGTGCAGCTTAGGTGCTTTGCCTTGCTAAAGCAGCTCTTCTAAGAAGTGCAGCCATGGCATAAAGCATGTGTCTTTGGTCCATAAACTCCCTCTTGAAGAGGCATTACTATAAATAATAAATGTGGCTGTCAATTTATATTGGAAGGAAGTGTCATGGATGAATATCCATAAGAAAGTCACTGAATTTGTATAAAAAACTTAAAACTGCATCTATGCATCGCTATCTGAAAATTAATTTGTTTTTGTAATTGACATGGTTTTACTCTGTCACTTAGTTGCACTTCTTTCTTTCCCCTTTTAATAGGCTGTACAATGATTAGTTGTGTTTCTACTTTTATCTTGCATGCAAGATATCTTTTTTTTCTTCGTTTGTTCCTTGTTTCCACTAAAGTGCCAATGCTTGGTTATGTTTTTCGCCTTTGAAAAATTAATTCATTTTTGATAAGGATTTTTTTATTCTTTTCGTGATCAAGTAAGTTTTTTTCTCTCTTTAGCGGCCACTAATACAATATCATACTATGTTTAGGTGAAAAATTAGTGGACTTTTAAGCTGTCTGAAGTTGGATTATTTGGTAGGATTATAGGGTAAAAATACCGAGGGCTGGTTTGTTTAATATTTTGAGAAGTTGAGTCTGCTCACTCAAGTTTTGAGCTTTTGCAGAAAGTGTTTGTTTGAGTTGGCCCAGAGAACTAAATTCTGTGTGCTAATTGTTAGGGTATTTTAAATCCTTACAGGATAAAGCTCCTTACATCGAGGAACTTGAAGACCAGATGCAGAAACTTCATGAAGAACGAGCAGAAGCTACCTTAGAAAGGAGAGCTGCTGATAATGATGATGAAATGAGGGAACTCGAAGCCGCTGTAAATGCTGCAAGACAAGTTCTAAGTAAAGGTGGGAGCAATGCGGCAACAATAGAAGCTGCCACGGCTGCTGCTCAAGCTGCAACAGCATCTATGAGGAAAGGAGGAGATTTACCTGCAGAGCTAGATGAATTTGGTAGAGATGTGAATCTGCAGAAACGGATGGATACGACTAGAAGGGCAGAGGCTCGGAAACTAAGGAGAGTGAGAAATGATGTTAAGAGAATGGCAGCTATAGAACGTGACAGCTCCTATCATAAAATAGAAGGAGAATCTAGTACTGATGAAAGTGACTCCGAGAGTACGGCATATGAGTCAAACCGTGATCAATTGCTTCAGGTTGCCGAGCAGATTTTTGGTGATGCACATGAAGAATACTCTCAACTGTCTTTGGTTGTTGAGAAGTTTGACAGATGGAAGAAAGATTATGCGTCAAGCTATCGCGATGCATATATGTCACTTAGTATACCTGCTATTTTTTCACCCTATGTGAGACTGGAGCTTCTGAAGTGGGATCCTCTACATGAAAATGCAGATTTTATGGATATGAACTGGTATGTGCACTCAACTAATTTTAATCAATTATTCTCAAGGATTATGACCTCAACCCTTTCCTTTCCAAGCTCGGTCCTTCCTTTTTGAGGATAGGAGTTTTGTGGCTTTATATTGTAGTCACATAGGGCAAAAGATTTATACTTGCCAATAATGATAATGCCAAGTGAAATATAGAAATTCCAGATGCTTTTTGCAATATAAATTGGTTTGAATTTGATGAAGTATTTGGCACCATGCGAAGCAATCTTACGGAAGCAAGACATAAAGCTTCATTTCATCTCTCATGTGTTCATATTGCTAATTCCTTCAGATCTAATTCTCCTGCCAACTATATATATTTTTAATTCCAGGCACTCTTTGCTATTCAATTATGGACTTCCAGATAATGAAAACCAAATAAGCGCTGATGATGCTGATGCCAATCTTATTCCTCAGTTGGTGGAGAAAATTGCAATACCTATTCTACATAACCAGTTAGCAAATTGCTGGGATATGCTTAGCACTAGTGAAACAGAATGTGCTGTCTATGCCATGAAACTGGTGTTGAGGTATGGCCCCTTTTCTAGCTCAGCCCTCAGCAATCTGGTTGCTGTGCTTCGTGATCGTCTAGCTGATGCTGTGGCTAGTTTGAAGGTGCGTTCTTATCACCAGAGGCCTAAATTGAGTGCATTACTTTTACACACATTATTTTTAAGTATAGGGTTCTACATATCCAAGTGAAATAACTATTTGGAACAAGTTTTTCTAGCAAAATGCAATGAGACTAGGCATAGTAAAGTGGGGAGGAATGGAGTAAGATTAGCCCTTCATCTTTATTTTGTTGGTAGTGAAGTCATAGGTTTATGATGTGAAAAAGGATGAGAGGCTCCAATAGATTCATCACTTCTTTAATGTCCTTTAGTTAGTACTATAGGTAAATGCTCCTACAAATTTTTGCGTGCTGGTTTTGTTTAAAGTGGATTACTCATTTATATCTTCTGAACTTCTTTTGCAGGTACCAACGTGGGACACCCTTGTAATGAGGGCTGTACCTGATGCAGCACGAGTTGCTGCTTATAGGTTTGGCATGTCTATTCGTTTGATGAGGAACATATGTTTGTTTCATGAGATTTTTGCCATGCCTGTCCTGGAGGAGCTAGTTCTTGATCAACTCTTCAGTGGAAAGATTCTTCCTCATCTTCGAAGCATTCAGTCAAACATTCATGATGCTGTAACAAGAACTGAAAGAGTTGTCACATCAGTACGCGGTGTCTGGGCTGGACCCAAAGTCACAGGGGATTGCAGGTACTGTTAATTTGAGTAGGCTATTTAGTTGGCATTCCATTTCTCTCATGGTCTTCATAAGAAATTCCGTCTTTAGATCTATACTTGCCTTGATATTGTTATTCTTAGCTTCATTACTTAACAATGCTAACGTGATATTTGTTGGGGTGTGATATGAGTAGAAGAAAGATTTATAGGAAATAGAAAATGGTGTGAAGTAGTCTTACTCTCTTGGGACTACTTTCTGTCTGGCACGTGGACGAGTGGGTACAGTATCCCACATCGGTCGTTGCTCTAGTCTTGGCTAGGAGCGTGTGGGTACAAACTAGAGAAGAATTCTTCATTTGATGGGTAAGGATCACCAATTATATAATACTCCAGAAAGAGACATATCCTTTGGTGCTTTGACCTCCCAAAGCATGTATATATTCCATTATTCTTCTTTGTAGGAAATAGTAAACATTAGGGGTATTCATAAAAACCCGAAAAACTGATCCAAACCGAAAATCGAATCAAATCGACCAAAAAAACTGATATTTTTTAGGTTCGGTTTGGTTTTGGTTTTGAATTTTAAAAACCGATCAAATTTGGTTTCGTTTTGGTTTTAATCAAAAAATAATCGAAAAAATCGAACCAAAGCGAAAACGCGAATATCTCTCTACTATGACGTCGTATCAACAAACAGTTTAACGCGTTGGAAACTAGACTCATAGATCTTCAATTTGTGGGGATATCATCCCGTAAATCCAAGCACATTGATATACACACACACATATACATTATATATATATATATATTGGAGCGGTTTGGTTGATCTTGACATGGCCTCCTTCGGAAAACTCCTTCTTGCATGTTTTCCAAGAAGACAAGCTTCACATCGATGTTCTTATTTGCGACATTTTTGTCGCTTTTGCAATGGGTTCAGAGCTGTCCAAGCTTCACTTTTGCGAAGGCTTCTTCGCTTTTGTGAGGGTTCCACGTGGGTTATAGCGCACGAAAATATGGGAAACGGGCTGAGTTCTCATGTTATATCCCTAAAACGCTAAAAAATGAGGAACATTCTAATAGCTTTGTAGGGTGATTTTGGACTTAGGTGTGTGTTCGGATTTGGATTTGGATTTGGAGGTTCGTATGTTGATTTGATGAATTTTGGCGAAAATTAGAAAGTTGAAGGCTATAGAAGTAGCTATTTAAATTTATTAATACACCTATATATATATATGTATATTTTTATATAGAGTTTCTAAAACTTTATGGTACATATTAATCGTTTGTATTTTTAGTCTAGTAATTTTTTACTTTTACATTCTAGTTTGATTGGTATTTTCTTTTGCTAAGTACAAGAATTTATTTCATGTTAAAAATAATCAATTTTTGATTGAGTAATTAAATTTTTAATCAATTTTCAATACGGGGTGGCTGGATATTGCACTAAAGATTGAGAGGTTCATTAATTGCAAAGGTCATTTGTCAGTTACAAATGTTTCCAAACGTACAGAGGAAGGCCTTCTCTAATCTGTACACCATCAGAAGGTATAAATGGTCATCTAGAGACATTCAAGAAGCTACAATTCAGGCAATAGGAGGCATTATACATATCGAGGGAGGAATTAGCTCAATTCAAAATGATGTTCTTGAACGAAGTATGGTGGGAAGCCTCTCAGAAGATATTTTCAATATGCCTACCCTACCGGAAATCCGTCGATGGGCCAGCAACTCTTGGAAATAGGCACATGGAACTAACATATACGAGATGGGTCACAATCGTTTTCTCTTAAAATTTCCTTCTAAGGAAATTGCAGAGCACGTGATGAAAGGTGTCTGGTTCTGGAAAAAAAGCAAACTCAACCTCTAATGGTGGTCGCCAACAGTGGGTTCTGTCCCAAGAAAAGAAAAGGTGAAGCATGTCTGGATCAGATTGGTAGGGCTTCCTCTTCTACTATGGTCCCAAAAGGTTTTCAAGGAAGTTGGAGACTACTGCTGTGGCTGGATTCAAACATAAAAGGAAACATAACTTAGAAACCACTTGAAATGGGCAAGGTTGAAGGTTAAAGGAGATGGCAATGCAGTTTCGAAAGTAGTAAAGTGGAGTTCGAAGGAATCATCTCGGAAATTCAAATCTTGTGCAAAGATCAATGGGTAATCGAAGAACCATCTCATTCGGGGGGGGG